>LPNX010950444.1:0-265000 GCA_001517045.1 Pseudotsuga menziesii | reverse complement strand
CGATTCGTGGTATTATGTTTCATGGGGTTGCAACTTCGCAAACTAGTGAAGCATAATACCAAGAACCTTCACCATTGCTTAGCTTAACACTTGTTATCTTTTGTGAGATATAGTTCATGTGGATAGAGTTCTTGAACTCTGTCCTCATGGATAGTTTTGTTTGATGATGATATTAACAGGTATGTAGAAAAAAATTTAATATTTTGAAAAAATAGTTATTGTAAGTGGATTACTTCATTCAATCACTTAATGAAAATATATTGTATAGTCCAAGATCTCATGGTGTTTAGAGCTTGGGAATTACTGGGTTAGGTTTGAGTTGCTTTCTAATATAAGGTTTCTATAATAAAACACCTTAAAGAAGAAATCCATAACATTTGGCAGAATTCTAGCAAACCCCTATTGTCGCTACAATTTGGAAAATACTAGTTTAGGTACGAGTTTCTTTCTAAGATTGACAGAATAAAAGTTGCATGCAAAATAATGTCGTGCCAAAAGGCCATATAATATAGTTATTTTGGAGAATAAATAGGAAGAAGACTATCAGTGAGAGAAGGTACACATACCAATAATAATAATATTGATATTACGTCGATATAGGTGAGGCATGCAAGCAATGCATGTAGTGAAAGATGTAGGTACAATTATCAAGATAGTTTATTTATTCAAACTTATTACCTTTATTTTTTGCGTTGACTTAACCACTTTCAATTCAATAACTCTAAAATAGCTAATAATTGTTGGCTAATAATGGTGACGACTCCTGGTATTATGTTTCATTAGGTTGCAACATCGTAAACTTGTGAAGCATAATACCACGAATCGTCACCGTTGCTTGGATGAACACTTGTTATCTTTTGTGAGATATAGTTCATGTGGACAGAGTTCATAGAGTTCTTGAACTCTGTCCTCATGGACAGTTTTGTTTTATGATGATCATTAACAGGTATGTAGAAAAAAATTTAATATTTTGAAAAAATAGTTATTGTAAGTGGATTACTTCATTCAATCACTTAATGAAAATATATTGTATAGTCCAAGCTGTCATGGTGTTTAGAGCTTGGGAATTACTAGGTTAGGTTCGAGTTTCTTTCTAAGATTGACAAAATAAAAGTTGTATGCAAAACAATGTCGTGCCAAAAGGCCATATAATATAGTTGTTTTGGAGAATAAATAGGAAGAATACCGTCAATGAGAGAAGGTACACATACCAATAATAATAATGTTGATATTACGTCAAGATAGGTGAGGCATGCAAGCAATGCATGTAGCGGAAGATGTAGGTACAATTATCAAAATAGTTTATTTAGTCAAACTTATTACCTTTCTTTTTTGCATTGACTTAGCCACTTTCAATTCACTAACTCTAAAATAGCTAATAAGTGTTGGCTAATAAAGGTGATGAATCATGGTATTATGTTTCATTAGGTTGCAATATCTCAAACTTGTGACACATAATACCATGAATCGTCACCGTTGCTTGGATGAACACTTGTTATATTTTGTGAGATATAGTTCATGTGGACAGAGTTCTTGAACTTTGTCCTCATGGACAGTTTTGTTTGATGATGATATTAATAGGTATGTAGAAAAAAAATTAATATTTTGAAACAATAGTTATTGTAAGTGGATTACTTCATTCAATCACTTAATGAAAATATATTGTATAGTCCAAAATCTCATGGTGTTTAGAGCTTGGGAATTACTGGGTTAGGTTCGAGTTGCTTTCTAATATAAGGTTTCTATAATAAAACATCTTAAAGAAGAAATCCATAACATTTGGCAGAATTCTGGAAAACCCCTGTTGTCACTACAATTTGGAAAATACTGGGTTAGGTTCGAGTTTCTTTCTAACCTAGGGATTTTATAATGATCTTCAATGATATAGTGGTTAGGTTATAGTTTCTTGCTTATAACAAAACATGGCTCGACAATCCTGCTCAGGGAAGTGACCGATTTTTATCCTTCTCCAACGGACCGAGCATACATGTGAGCAAAAAAAATCTAACTATCATGGCTATGGTGGAACTCGAATCCTTCTCTAAACCTCCCTTAAGCATCTCATTTGGGTGGGGTCAGCTTAATATCTTATTTGGGAACCGATTTCTGAGATAACTCACATAAAAAAAATCAAACCAATTTCAATGCGAACCAAAATGTGATGGGTTCATCTACTAATTGTAACGCTTAGACTGACCAGACTTTAGAATCCATATCAGCCAATATGGGTCAGATGCGGGGTAGTTAAAACTATCAAATTGGGTCTTTCATTGGCTGATCAATGTAAATGCATGCACAACGAAGAAAACCCATGTTTAAAAGTTGATAAGGAAGGATTCAAGTTGGTGAAGAAGCAGGCAGTATAGACAGAGACCCTTTGGGTTGTTGGTAAAAGTAAATTAACCAAGTAGGCAAGGTATATAAATGAGGTGTCTAATTGCTCACCCAGATAAGATCCCGTTCACCATAACCGAGTGAGGAGGAATACATCACCACTACATGAGAGAGTGACGACCATTCAACCCCGTAAAAATGAGGGTTTGATTTATCCAAAGCCTAAATTGAGAAGACGAGATTGAAATGAACCAACCCTACACAACCTAGGTCTAAGCCTGCTCTAATAGCCTTTGCCTTTCCTCTATTGGCTAAGAAACCCTGGATATTTGCAGGACTATATTAACAATTTAAAAATAGACATGAATTAGGGCACAATACTCACACTTTTGGTATCCATTGTCTCAAATGACAATTAGCCTCCTTGTCCACTACAAAACCACAATTATCCACTCTCCTTACTCTTTGTGGCCGATCCAAATCATTGCTCCCACTATCCAAATCATTGTTCCCACTGATATTGTTCTCCAACAAGCTGGGCAGATTGACCCTTGATCACTGAATGATAAGCACCTGATGAGATGCACAGCATAGAGGAAAGCTTTCTCTTGATCACTGAACACAAGCCCCTAACGAGATGCACAGAAGAAGCTTTCTCGTGAAGCTGAAAGGAAAATAGCACGCCACAGTTAGTGTTTTTTTGTGCTTTTATGTTTTTGTTATTTTATTTATATATATATTATAAATAATTGTTTTATTATTATTTATATATATATTTTTATGTTTTAATTAATTAATTTATTTATGCTTTATTTTATTTATTTATGTATATATACTATGTTTTATTTATATGTGTTTTATTTTATTTATTTATTTATACTATGTTTTTTTTTTATATACAAAGATGGGGGTGTATCTATGTGAGTCTTTATGTGTGCAGTGAATCTATGATGATGAGGATGAGGATGTCGTTGATGATGATGATGTCGATGATGATCATGATGTTATCCATGACGTCGATCATTATGATGATGATGATGATGATGATGATGATGATGAAGATGAGGATGCTGATTATGAGGATGAAGATGATGCTAATCATGAAGACGAAGATGATGATGATGAAGATGACGACAATGATGATGATGAAGATGATGATGATGATGGTGATGGTGATGACCATCTTGATATCATATGAAATGATGAAAATGCTAACCATGTTGATGATGATGATGATGATGACGCTGATGATGCTGTCGATGGCGATGATGTTGTTGGTGATGATGACGACGACACCAACGCCAATGGCGACGACGACAACAATGATGATGATGATGATGGATGAACATGATGTTGATGGATGATGATGTTGATGATGATGATGATGGCGATGATGATGATGATGAAGATGACGATGAAGATGGTGATGATGATGATGAAGATGATGTTGATGATGATGAATATGATGATGATGATGATGATGTTCATGATGATGATGACGATGATGAACCACATGATGATGATGTTCATGAAGATGATGATGATGTTCATGATGATGATGAGGATGGTGATGATGATGACGATGATGTGTGATGAATATGATGATGTGTGATGATGATGATGATGATGATGTGTGATGATGACGATGTTGATGATGTGTGTGATGATGATGTTGATGATGATGAAGAAGATGATGATGATGTTGATGAAGATGATGATGACGATGATGGTGATGATGATGAAGAAGATGATGATGATGATGATGTTCATGATGATGGCGAGGATGCTGAGGATGATGACGATGATGAACCACATGATGACGATGTTCATGATATGCGGTAAGATCAAAGATATATGAAAAAATTGGAATCTGATATCTTTTCATGATCCATAAGGTATGTAAAAGATTAAAAAAAAATTAATGTTATGTTCTACATTCTTAACATCGAGATCTTTTTATTATAGCAATAAACTAAGTAAATATTTTGGACATCAATTTTGCTAACTACATTATTCTATATAATTATCTTATTTAAATTAAATACTTTTTAAAAATAAACTTAAAACATTCAAAAAAAAATATAATGATAAATTCTAAAATTACATATAAAATATTTTATGGAAATTAAATATTTCAAATTTAAATAAAATTAAATATTTATAGCTATAATCACTTTATTTTTATTAGAAAATATCACGTCAAAAGAAAATCATGTGTGTTACTAACTACAATGTAGTTTATGTGCATTATCAAATGATAAAGGTTTAGGCATAAATAACTTTAAATTAATATTTATTTATAATATTTGGTAATATAATTAACTCACACTATCAATATATTAGTGTTTTAAAACACTAATATTCACGCTATGATAATGATGACGACGATGATGAAGATGATGATGATGACGATGATGACGACGACGACGACGACGATGATGATAATGACGATTTTGATGACAACAATGAAAATGACAATGATGATGAAAATGATGGTGGTCATGATGATGAAGACGACAATGACGATGTCGACGACGATGATGAAGATGGCGATGAGGGTGATAATTATGATGATGACGATTATGATGTCGATGTAATTGTAACTTTTGAATGTATTCACTTGTATTTCTTATGTATTGTAACTCGATGTTTATTCCCGTATGTGTCTGTAATGTACTTGAGTCATGTCATGCCCCGATGTTCCTATCAGGAGGTTCTATAGTGTAAACAAGTCATGTCAAGTCATTGTGGGTAACCCTCCTATTGGTTAAGGGTTAAATTCCTCATAGTTTCGAGGCACTAGGGTTGTTAGACTCACCTAGTGAAGTCAGCCCTAGTAGGGTTTTGTCAAGTTGGGAATTAGTATAAATAGAGAGCTATCCTCTCTATTTATCACACACTCACTCACACTCAGTTGTAACGTATAGCCAAGGAAGAAGAAGACACTAGGGCTAGGAAGAAAAAGGTTACTGCTGTTGGGAGATCATCATACTATTTTGGGGTTTTACTTTTGGTGTTGATTCTATCTCTGAGGAAGTTGTGGGGTTTTCTCCATTTATGGTTTCCCTGAGGAAAAACACTGTTTTAATTGTCTCTTGTGTTGATTGCTATACTTGTTATTCTCTTAGTTAAAAGATCCTAATATAATGCTAGCTTAATGTTAAAAATCTAACATGGTATCAGAGCTAACCTAAGAAGAAGACACTATGCAGCTGTGCAAACTAGGGATTCCTACTTTGTGGATATCCCTCCATAGGTTTTTAGTAAAAGAAGGTTGGAATAAATATCCTCCCTAGGGCGCATCTTTCTGTTGAAGCATAATCCAATTCTGAGGTTTTTCAGTTTTCAACCTGACACTGCTGCCAGAAATTAGGGCATTCCACAGAAGTGGAATTTTTCAGTGAGGCCAGACTTGGATTAATATCCTCCTCAAAATTGAAGTTTAGAGATCAATATCAAAGCATTTGGTTGGACAGAACTCCAGAAAAGAAAAACCCTAATTTGCTCCTGAAACCAGCACTGCAGAATTTCAACTCCAAATATAGATCCAACATCTTGACCTGGTAAGATCTAAATATTTTGTGTTTCCATTTGAGGTTCTCAGTTAAGATGTCTCATCATACCAAGCTTGATGAAAATCTTGAGGGAGCTGATAAATTTTGAGCCTGGAAGTATAGGATCTCCCTCGTCCTGGAAGAAAATGAGTTGGACTCCTATATCAATGAGGAGGTTCTAGTTCCAGAGGGAGATGAGGCTAAGGCCTTACATAAGAAGAAGTTGGTTAAGGAAGAGAGGATCTTTGTTTATTCAATCAAGGATCACCTCATACCATAGGTGTCCTCCCTAAATACACCTAAAGCTATGTTTGATGCCCTAACCAAATTGTTTGAAGGGAAGAACATAAAATGGAAGATGACTCTGAGAAACCAATTGAAGAATGTAAAGATCCAAAATGCAGAGACCATCCAGTCTTACTTTACAAGACTCTCTCATATCAAGGAACAAATGGAAGCAGTATATGAACAAGTGGAGAATGAAGAGATTGTAATGACCACCTTGAATGGTCTCCCTAGATCATGGGACTCCTTTATTCAAGGAATCTGTGCTAGAAAGAAGTTAGTCAAGTTCAACAGACTATGGGAAGAATGCTCTCAAGAAGAAGCTCAAATAGCAGTTGAGAAGAAAAGATGGGAAGTGAAGATCAAGCTCTCATGGTACACTCTAAGAAAACCAGAAGAAGTTCTCATCACCCCAGAGGTAAGCCCTTTCATAAAGATAACAATAGGAAATATTTGTCTATAATTAAATGTTATACATGTGACAAGAAAGGAAACTATGCTATAGAATGTCCTAGAAACAAAAATGTCTCTCACAAGAAGAAGGGAAATAAGAGAAGACATCATGCTCATGCTGTAGAGGATGATGAACCTTCCATAAATAGAACCAGATATGAAATTGAAGATTCTTAAAGTGATGAAGAATATGTTTTGATTTTCGCTCTCACGGGAAACATTACTCATGGAAGCAATGATTGGATTATAGATAGTGGGGCTTCCAAACATATGACAGGATTCAAGGAATCCTTTGTGAAACTATCAGAACATGAATCACCTCACAAGGTGAAGCTCAGAGATCACTACCAGTATCCAATAAAAGGTAGTGGGGAATCCTCCTATAAGCTAGAATCTGGAAAGTCTATGACAAAGAAGGAAGTACTATTTGTACCAGGACTAAAGAAGAACCTCCTCTCCATATCTGCATTAGATGCAAAAGGAATGAGGGTTTCATTTATAGATGGTCAAGTTATCATGTGGCCAAAGGGAAAGACTGTTAATGATGTAGTAGTTATTGGGGAACAAGAAGGAGGTCTATACAAATTGAAGGGCCATCCAAAACATGCCTTGGTACATGACACAGTAGAGCCAAATGAACTTTGGCATAGAAGGCTTGCACATGTACATTACAAAGCACTACCACTTGCAAGCAAAGATGTTGAAGGTCTTCTAGAAATTCAAGCAAAACATGATGGAGTCTGCAAAGGATGTGCGAAAGGAAAGAACACAAAGAATGCTTTTCCAAGTAGTGAGAGCAAGGAAAAAGGAATCTTGGAAATCATCCACTCCAATGTATGTGGTCCAATGTCATCAAGTTCACTAAGCGGGTATGTATACTATGTTTCTTTTATTGAATACTTTTCTAGGAAGACATGGATTTACTTCATGAAGAACAAAGATGAAGTATTCAACAAGTTCAAGGAAATCAAAGCCTTGATCGAAAACCACATTGAAAATAAGATCAAGACCTTTTGATTAGATAATGGCGGAGAATTCACATCAAATGAATTCAAAGAGTTATGCAAAGACTCAGGGATTAAGAGGGAGTTTTCCACTCCATATAATCCACAACAGAATGGGATTGTAGAAAGGAAGAATAGAACTATCATGGAAGTTGCAAGAGAAATGCTTCATTATCAAGATCTTCCTATGCATCTATGGTCAGAAGCTTCCAGAATAGCTGTGTATGTACAGAACCATACTCCACATAGAGTACTCAAGAACAAGACACTTGAAGAATTCTTTTCCTGCAAGAAACCAGAAGTCAACCATATCAGAATATTCGAATGTTGAGTGTACATACACATTCCAAAAGAGAAGAGGACATATATAGATCCTTTAGTTAAGAAGGGTATATTTGTGGGATACTCTAAAAGCTCGAAGGCTTATAGAATATACTTTCCAGAATTCAAGAAGATTGAAATTAGTAGGGATGTGACATTTGATGAAGACTTAGCTTACAACAAATCCATAAAGAGACCTACTGAAGAACTTGAAGAAGCATAAGCACCCAGAATTCATGATACAACCATGAATGAAGAAACTCAAGAAGAAGATCGAGAATTTGAAGAACCTCAAGAACCCGTAGATCCACCTCAAGAGAAGAATCCTCACAAGAGGAAACCCGCTTGGGTACAAGAAGCTATCCAAGGTGCGGAAAGATATGGGGCTCTAGAAGAGAATCATAGAGAAAGAAAGAGAACTAGATCCTGCTACGGATATGTAGCTTTATTATGTGATTTCATTGGTAATGAAGCTTTGAATTATGAAGAAGCGACAGAATGGAAAGAATGGAAGGATGCTGTGATTGAAGAGTATCAATTGATCATGAAGAATGATGTTTGAGATGTTGTCCCAAGACCAGAAGGAAAGTCTGTTGTAACTTCCAAATGGATCTACAAGATCAAGCTTACTGCAGATGGTAGCATAGAAAAATATAAAGCAAGATTTGTTGCTCGTGGTTTCTCCCAGAAAGAAGGAATAGATTATGAAGAAACTTTTGCACCTATAGCTAGATATACTTCCATCAGATCAGTACTTGCTCTGGCTACAATGATGAAATGGAAGATACACCAAATGGATGTAAAGACTACTTTCTTCAATGGTGTATTAGAAGAAGAAGTGTATTTGGAGCATCCACTCAGTTTTGAGACACATGACAGGGAGTCTCATGTGTGTAGATTGAAAAAATCTCTGTACAGTTTGAAATAGGCACCCAAAACATGGTATGGAAGAATTGACAGCTTTCTATCTAGTTTGGGCTTTACCAAGAGTAAAGCAGATTCCAACCTTTACTACAAGGTTGAAGATGGAAACCCAGTGATGCTCCTATTGTATGTAAATGATCTGTTTGTAACAGGTATGGATGGGTTGATTGCTGAAACGAAGAGGAAGCTTGCTGTCGAGTTCGAAATGAAGGACTTGGGTATGATGCATTATTTTTTAGGCATGGAGGTGTGGTAGAATGTAGATGGAATCTCCCTTGGACAAGGGAAGTATGCAGTAGAGATCCTAAAGAGGTTTGGGATGATGGAATGCAAGGCCATGACCACACTTATGGAATTGAACCTGAAGCTATTGAGTGATGCTTCATCCGAAGTGGTTGATGATACGATGTATTGTCAGATGATTGGGTCCTTGATGTACTTGATGAACACAAGACCAGATATTTTCTTTGATGTGAACACCTTGAGCCAATTCTTGACAGATCCGAGACATGTTCACTTGATTGCTGCAAAGCATATTCTGAGGTACCTGAGGGGTACAGTTGATTATGGGCTCAAGTATGAGGTGAATAAGAATATTAACCTAGAGGGTTATGTTGATTTAGATTGGGAAGGCAGTGCCATTGATAGGAAGAGAACTTCAGGGTGTTGCTTCAGTATGGGATCATGTGTGATCTCTTGGTTAGTAGGAAGAAATCCTGTGTGGCACTGAGTACAACTGAAGCAGAGTATGTCGCAGCTTGTTCAGCTATTTGTGAGGCAGTATGGCTAAGGAAGATACTGTCTGATTGATTTGATATCTAGTTGGATGCTACTTGTATATATTGTGACCAGGGATGATTTTAAGGAACCATACTTATTTAAAAGTGTATAAATGTTGGCAAATATTACCAATTCTTAAAACACCAACTATAAAATGATTGGCGATATTTAAAAAAAAAAAATTTAATTTCCAAGGATTTTATATCATTTATATAATAATTTGGCGATTTTTAGGGTGAAAACGTTTTACCCCATCAAAATTGGGTGAAACAGGGCTTCAAAAAATGCAAAATGGTGAATCTTTTTTGGGAGAAAAACATGGAAAAATAGCCCACTGGGCTAAAATTCGCCCCTAAAATTATCCCTGATTGTGACAACCAGAGTTGTGTGAAGTTGTCAGAGAACCCGGTGTTCCATGACAAGTCAAAGCATATTGAGATCAAGTATCACTATATCAAGGATATGGTGCAGAGGGGAGCAATGAAGCTCCAGTATGTTGCAACGGATGAACAGATAGCTGATGTGTTGATGAAGCCATTAGCCAGAGTGAAGTTTGAGTACTTCAGGGAGAATCTTGGTGTTCTCAAGATCGAGGTTCCTTCCAAGGGGAAGTGATGATTCTGTGAGCCATTCTGACATGGTGAGAGGATTGGTTCCTTCCATGGTTAGGTCTAAGGGCTGGGCCATTATGTCATGGTGAGAGGATTGGTTCCTTCCATGTCAGATATGAGTGCTAGCCATTCTGATATGACTGTAGGATTGGTTCCTACATGATCAGATATAAGGGCTATTGTCATTCTTGGAATGGAGGTGCCTGGTTAGTTACCAGGAATACTTGATCTAGGACTGAGGTCCATTTTGATATGACTGTGAGATGCATTCTCACATGATCAGATCTGAGCACATGGCCATTCTAGTGTGATTGAGGGATGTGTTCCCACTTGATCAGATATAAGGGTTATTGCCATTCTTTGAATGGAGGCACCTGGTCAGTTACCAAGAATCCTCAGTCTGGGACTAAGAGCCATTCAGATGTGACTGTGGTATTGGTTCCCACATGATCATATGTAAGTGCAGAGCCTTTCCACAGATGATAGTAGGTGTGTCCTATCATACTGGTGGAGGTGAGTGTTGGCCTTTCCATAGATGATAGTAGGTTTGTCCTATCATGCTGGTGGATGTGAGTGCTGCGCCTTTTCACAGATGGTAGTAGGTGTGTCCTACCATGCTGGTGATTGTAAGTGTTGTGCCTTTCCATAGATGGTAGCAGGTGTGTCCTACCATGCTAGTGGATGTGAGTGTTGTTCATTTCCACAGATGATAGTAGGTGTGTCCTATCATGTTGGTGGTTGTAAGTGTTGAGCCTTTTCACATATGATAGTAGGTGTGTCCTATCACGCTGGTGAATGTGAGTGCTGTGCCTTTTCACAGATGATAGTAGTTGTGTGCTATCATGCTAGTGAATGTAAGTGTTGGGCCTTTCTAACATGACTGGATTGGTTCCTATCATGGTCAGATGTGAGTGTTGGGCGTGCCTTTCTGACATGGTGTTGGATGTGTTCCTCTCATGGTCAGATGTAAGTGCTAGGTGGGCCATTCTGACTTAGATTCAGATAGAAGCACTAAAGAAGACCTACATGGAGGCTAGGCCTACAACCAACATGAAAAAGGGATGGCTCTGTAGAACTTCCTGTGATGAGAAGAATCATGAGATAGCACCCATGATGATTCAGTGATGATGATCCAGCAGTGATGATCTAGATCGAGTGATGATCCATATCCAATGATGAGGTCCAATGATGATCCATATAGAGTGATGATCCAGATTCAGTGAGGATGATTTAGATCGAGTGATGATCCAGATCCAGTGATGATGATCCAGATCAATTGATGATCTAGATCCAATGATGAAGATGACTTGAAGATGAAGATGACTTAAAGATGACGAGGACTCGATGATGATCCAGATGATACAGAGAAGAAGACTTGTACTAATAAATTGTGTCAAGAGAATACCTTCCTAGTTAAGAGGGAGTGTTGATGTAATTGTAACTTCGAAATGTATTCACTTGTATTTTTTATGTATTGTAACCCGATGTTTATTCTAGAATATGTCTATAATGTACTTGAGTCATGTCATGCCCCGATCCTATCAAGAGGTTCTATAATGCAAACAAGTCATGTCAAGTCATTGCGGGTAACCCTCCTATTGGTTAAGGGTTAAAGTCCCCGCAGTTCTGGGGCACTAGGGTTGTTAGACTCACCTAGTGAAGTCAGCCCTAGTAGGGTTTTGTCAAGTCATCAATTAGTATAAATAGAGAGCTATCCTCTCTATTTATCACACACTCACTCACACTCAGTTGTAGCACATAGCTAATGAAGAAGAAGACACTGGGGCTAGGAATAAATAGGTTACTGCTGTTGGGAGATCATCTTACTATTTTGGGGTTTTACTTTTGGTGCTGATTCTATCTCTGAGGAAGTTGCACGGTTTTCTCCATTTATGGTTTCCCCAAGGAAAAACATTGTGTTCATTATCTCTTGTGTTTGATTGTTGTGCTTTTTATTCTCTCAGTTAAAAGATCCTAATATAATGCCAGCTTAATGTTAAAAATCTAACATATGATGATTATGATGATGATGATGATGATGATGATGATGATGATTATATATGATGAAGATGCTGATGATTATGATGATGTCCGTAACTCTTTTTAAAAATAAATAAGATAAAAGAATAGGTCTAATTAAATATTTTCCTTTCATTATATTTCATCGTTGACGAAGACAACGATGGTGATGAAGACGATGAGGATGCTACAGATGACGATGACGATGATATGAAGTAATTAATTTGATCTAGGTTTAATTTTAATGATGATGATGGCGATGAAGATGATGATGATGGCGAAGATGATGATGATGATGATGAAGATGATGATGATAATTATGATTTTGATGATGCTGATGAAAATATTGATAATGATGATGACAATGACATTAGGATAACGATGTCATCTTCATAGATTATGATGAAGATGATGATGCTGGTGATGATTATGTTGATGAGGATGACGATGATGAAGACGATACAACGATGATGAAGACGATATGACGATGCTACAGACGATGATGATGATGATATGAATTAATTAATTTGATCTAGGTTTGATTTTAATGATGATGATGGCGATGAAGATGATCATGATGATGGCGAAGATGATGACGACGACAATGATAATTATGATTTTGATGACGATGATGATGATAATTATGTTTTTGATGATGACGATGACAATATAATGATGATGACAATGATCATGAGGATAAGTCATCATCTTTTTTATCCATGCCATCATCTTCTTCATCTAAGTCATCATCTATAGCATCGAATCCAGAGTCAACATTATAAGGGCTGGCCATATCATCATCGTCATCATCATCAATTATGCTCATCATGTCATCGTTAGTATAACTTTCATTGGCATTGTTTGCTACATCATCGGATTCAACTATTTCTTGGAGTACATCTTTTGCTAAATCATCATCATCATCTAACTCATGTTGGTCATGCTCTGTGTCATAGTGTCCTTCTTCCATAGAACCCTCTTCATTAGCATCGTCTAGGTTATACTTTACCAGCCTTCCCCTTGGATCGTGTCTCATAACAAATGACCAGCCCTCTTTACTTGGAACCTCTGAGTAAAATACTTGTTCACATTGGCTTGGAAGAACATAGGGCTCTGTTCCTGGCTCAAACAACCTTGTGTTTACCATGCTAAATCCATTATCATGTTTAATAATAGTTCTATACGGATCACGTTGATTCAATCGTAATCTGTACCATTTGACAACGAATAGAACTAATTTAAAGGATTTAAAGTCACACTGTATAATATCTTCCAAATACCCATGGTATCGATTTTCTGAGACTTCTGGATGTCTGTTAGTTCTAGATGAAACATTGGTAACCTCAAATATAGACAATACCCCAGAATATGATGTTTTCCTTGTTTCATCCAATTTTTTGATCTGATATCTACTTCCATTGCATACCATAGCCTTATGGTGTTTTACCTACAATAAGCAATACAAGAAAAGATTACACAACCATTCGGTCCTTATCCAGCAATTCATGGAAAAGAAGAAGATGTACGTCAAAATGTAATTTGAAAAATAAAATATTTAGAGGTATTGATTAATTATATGCTTTCCATTTTATCTTTTACACCATATGCCAAATAAATTTCTATTTCTGTCAGATTGCTATCTCCATTGCGTTGTGCTGCTTTTACCAATGAAGCCACACCTTCCCATGATATTCCATGACCCGATTGTTTGCATCATTCAATCCATACCTTCATCTAGTCAAGATTATTTGTGATGTATAAATGAATTGCATCCCATTCTCAACCAACTGTTTAATGACAATAACCATTAAAATGAAAGAAAGGTGTAAATCTCCTGAACAAAGTATATGCTCTTAATTGAAGCAATTATGACTATAAAATACAAGTAGAATATGAAGGATATAATAAACATCCACTAGCTAATAATTACCTTTCAGCTTCCTCAATCTACCTTTCCCCTTCAGTTTCTCCCCTTCAAATTTTTTATTGGAGTCTGGATCACAAATGCGACGTAAATTGAGCTTTGACACTAAAATAGGAAGATATTCACTAACATACAACATGTTTTGGTATACCGTAAATCCTTCCATCATAGGACCCTGAGAATGTGCTTGTTGTCTCACCAAAACCTTCATAAATTTCAAGTGCCTCTCAACCATCCACATGGACCTTGAGTGCACAGGTCCACACAACTCAATCTCCTCAACTTGGTGTATGAGGTAGTGTTCCTGTGCATTGAAAAATGTCGATGGTAGATGCTTCTACATTTCACACATGAGACGAGGAATTTCTCTCCTCCAATACTTTATATCTTCTTTATGGATTCTTTAGACGTTAACCATCTACAAGTGATGAAAACCAATAATGGTATTTAACAAAAATAAACATTAAATTACAATATATGCTAAAATAGTGCACAAAAAAAACAAATATAAATTATATGGAGAATTAAAGAAACACTAAGCACATGCAAGTAATCGCTAGTTACCTTATGTATTTACCAAGATTATATATAACTTGTGTTAACACTCCATTTTTAACAGTTGATTTGAGAGCATTATAGGATTTTGATGAGGGTCCCATCCCCAGGAACTTCATGTGAACTCCCCTTCAGGTTATCAGAAGTGCAAGGTAAAGGAAAAAACGGAGGGTGTGCTGAAGGCATTGAGCGAGGCTTGAAATCAAAGTTTGAGTTTGATCGGAGGTGGATGAATGGCTCCAAACCATTTAGCGTGAGTGGACATGCTCGACCAAAGAATCCTTTCCAGATCACGAAATGTGTTAAAGGTTGATAAATTTCTACGGTCGAAATGAGATCTGAGTCATATCTATGGCCTCAATCAATTTCGCATGCCATACTTGCATGGGTAAAGCCATGATTTCAAATCGCGAAAGAGAGGTAGAGGTTGTGAATATCAATTGCTGCGATAAGAAATGAGACAAATCTATGGCCACGGTTTATTTCATAGAGCAGAATTGCACAGATGAATTCCAAGGCTTCTCATTGTGAAAGATAATGGGGCCCACTCATATCTATGGCTACATGAAGGGTCGATCACAATCAACGGTTGAGAACATGTACGATCTAGAAATACCTACGGTGTTCAAAGGGGAAAATTTGACGGCAGAAAGAATGGAACATGGATGGCGGAAGTGAAATATTCCTCAAATCAAATGGCTAGGAAGGCTCCCAAGGTACAGGCTTCACATCCAGTGTTGAGATGACAGTGGAGGAGACATTCACGCGTGTAATCTACATCCTTACATATTTTTTGATTTCTATGACACCATTTGTAGCACGTGTAACGGTGGAATCATCCCTTTGGCAGAGTTATGTCATGATAGGTGTCTTTTTGTGTGAGTTGGCTTGTGGAAGTAAGGAAAATAACCAGCGAATCTGCCACTTGCACGAGGAAAAGCCAACACAATGTAGGAGACCATTTTGTTTCCTACTTCAAAAGAGCAAGGAAATGTGGGAGCATCCACTTCATGAACTTTGCAGCATGGATCTATAGTACCAGATGGAGTCCACAAATGCTTCCCATAGCGGATGGTAAGGCGCCACGACTGATGAAACTAAGTGACTAGATCCCTAGCAAGTAAAATATCACTCTGCTCGCACCCTCACACATGTTCATACCAAATACACTCGATGACAGAGTGTGCAGGAATGATCACCAGTCATTGCTAGAGTCAGTCTTGAAGCCTTATATATACTACTTTTGGAGCCATGGGAGTGAATTAACATATCTCCAAAACCTGAGTTTTACTTCTCCATGAATTTGCATAGGCCTGAAGAGTTTGATGATGAAGATATGGTTTGAGAAGCTTGCCTATCTAGGGGTGTTGATGGTTGGTGGGAAGCTTCCACACTCACCCGTCACCTTGGTATTGCATGCCGAGAACGACACCAACCATCAAGGTCCAGATGTAATACCCATGCCCCCAATGACATGGGACCTGGACACTTACTCCCCCCCATAAGTGTTTTTCCAGGAACCCCTAATACCATCGCACCCACTAAAGCCTCCGTAGGGGATAATCATTGACTGTTCCCTGTATAAGCATTTGTTCGGATGGGAGCGTCAGGGGTTTAAAGCCCTAACAACCCTTTTTGTGAAGTCCACTTTCCGAGGGTGATGGGGCTGGTGTAGATATGCTACACCCTATTTCCTGTGGGAGATCTCACCTCATTGGAGGTGAGAAGTACAAGAATGAAAATCCACCCCACAAGTTTATGTCAACCAAAAGCAATTCAACACTTCTTCCAAAGCCCATGGCTAACAGTATTACCTAGCGAGGAGGGAGGTGACAGATGTGATTGAACTGAGGAAATATGCAAACTGCCTTGCTACATAGGGGCTTCACTTGTTGACCAATATCCTATCACGTTAGTTCATATTGTGGGTTTTAAAATTATTAAAAATTGAACCAATATATTGCAGGTATTGGGGGGATGAGGGGTTTAAGGTGGGGGTGGCTAGGGTGGTTTATAAGGATTGAGGTATAAAAAGGGGTGGGGAGGAGGTTTTAAGTATTGGTAGGGGGTTTCAACAAAAAGAGTTTGGGTCAATATCTTTGGAAATTAAGGGTATTCTTTAATATCCCATGATCGCACGTGTTATGTGAGATGTTCACTGAGTGAAGTCTCCGTGCCTTGCTAGTGCATGCCCATGCGAAAAGCTACATTTGAATATGATGGGAGCACATGATTTGGGTAGGGAAGGAGGCATCATACTTGCAATCCACTGTAGTAGCCAAGAACGTCAAACTGTTACTTAGGCCGAATGCGACTGCCCGTGCCTTGATGTTTATTGTTTATATTTGTAGAACGTGGTGATAGTTCCACTCACTGTGCTATTAACGCATGATAGTGACCTTTAACAATTTTCAAATCAGTAGTCTCAGCATTAGAATAGTGTAAATACACTCCTGATAGAGGGAGAAAGGAGTTGATTGGATTGGGAAACATTCTAGGGCTCAGGCTCTCCATTGTAAATAAGATTTGATGCCTGTGTTATAAATAAAATTGCAGAAGAGGAGTTGTTTCTCATGGTAGAGATTCATGTGTCGTTGCTTTTCTCAATATGTATCTTCTTTTACGTGCAATGTGTTTCTTGTTTTCACTCCAGTCTGTTGATTGCTTTCATGTCTACAACTTAGTGTATAGTAGTTAAGAATTCATACTCTTTATGCTCCAGATGTTGTTCCATACATTTATCAACTTTATTCTAAAGTTGCATGGAATTCATCTCGCTGGTGCTCCATGTGATGGGATGTTCTCTCTCATCCTCTGACTGCCCTCTAAATATCTTTTGATTGGGAGATTAGCAGCTACCTTGCCTCTGTCTGCAACCCTACGCCATTTCCTTTCCTTATGCAAGTATTACCTACGTAGGTTTCCAACTCCATTGCTAATGGTCCCTTACCCCGATAATCCCACCTCACATCTCACCTTGATACACCTTGTCCTATTCAGGATCCTGGCCCCCTGATTATCCTTGACTAAAAATCTTACGTGGAGTAGGCTCCAATGATAAATGAGAGATCCATCTCTGACTGTGGAGGGTCGGAGGCGTAGTCTAAAGTGGTTATGTTGTTACTCCGGAGTGGGCCCTCCCCCCTGCTCGACCTTGCAGCCCAATTCCGATGCTAACAAACTAGCACTATTGCTGAGGATGAAATTGAAGATCCTCTCTGGGAAAAAAGACAAAGATTTAGATCTGGTTGTTGATGGTGAACAATTGACCAAAAATCAAGAAGGTTGAGCACTTTTCACTTGGTGACTCCACTCTTGAAGGATTCAGACTTCAGCTACTCCACTGGTGGTGTGACCTAGAAATCAAATGGCCGAGGATAGCTGGAAGAATCCATCTAGAAAATGGACCCCTTATAAAGCTTAGAAATGCATGGCGGAAGGTCAAGATACTCAAGTCTTCTTCTAGGATGCCTTATCCTATCTTGTAAGTTTTCCCTTATCGTTTCCCAGATTTATCAAAACATCCTTCTATGGTTCAGCTCATTCTAAATAGAGCTATGAGTATATTCCTATTTATCCTTCTTTACGAACCAAAAGCATTGCATCGTCCTGTACATCTGATTATGGCCTAGATTTTTATCCAGGGGCTCACGATGTCAAAGGACACCCCTGTGAAATTAATGAAACCTCAGACAATAGCTTAGCTATTGTGCCTAACCCTGTCTCTCCTATTTATCCAAGCTGATACAGACCACTACAGTTACCCCCCATCCTCCATGATTTTCCCGTGAAATATTACAAGTACCTCCCCAAGTTTGATGGAGAATCCCAAGAATTGACTACTAAGAAACATTTACAATCCTTTGAGGATTTCTCTGACCTTTTTGAGATAGATCATGATGATGTATGCATGTGGGATTTCGCCCTCTCCTTACAAGGATAGGCCAAAGTATGGTTTAAACACTTGCAGCCTAATTCCATCAACACTTGGGAGGAGTTTTCTTGCACTTTCTTAAGGTTTTTGGGTAGGAGAAGGCCATTGGAGAAAATACTTTCAGAGTTTTATTCCTTCAGGAGGTATGAGGATGAGGCCATATCTAGTTTTAATAGAAGATTCACAAGCTTTTATTATAACATGCTTAATGAAGTCCAACCTCTTGAGAACACTGCTAAGATCTATTATGCAGCTGCCTTTCCTTCTGACCTATCTTTGCTTCTTTTGGAGAGAAAATCAACCACCCTGCAGCATATGTTCACTGATTGTTTGGAGGTTGAGGAAAACCTTAAGATGTCCAAGAAATTTTCAGATCAGGACAGTGGTGGTGAAATAAAAGACACATACAAATTGGTTGGGCCCTACAAGCATAATGGGAAAGTCTCTGGCACGTCAAATCTCTCTCCTAGTATGCAGAAAGATGACTAGCCTGATGCAGAAGTAGGTAGTCCTGTAGGATTGTTCTCTGAAAATGGAAACCTGCACCACCCCTGGTCTGCAAAGGACGATTTTAAGAAGGAGTTTGGTACGCCTATGTATGATGAATATGAGGAAGAGTACCTACGGAATATGCCTGACGATCTAGTTCTTGAAACAAATCCTGCTCATGAACAAAACCAATATGCAACGCAAAGTCAGAAGGTTGAAGTGGGAAAGGACAATAAGGGCAATGGAGGTGATAGCCTACCCTTGTGTTATGCCTCTTTTGAATTAATAAAACACATGATTAAGGCCTCCAAGCAAAAGTAGAAAGAAACAGAGATGGTGTAGGCCAGAAACCTGCACAGAAAAGAAGATGATGAGAAGAAGTGGCCAGAAGCCCCACCTCACATAGAAGGAATATGCCTACTTGGTTCCATTGGAGAAGCAGGGGACCTCCCTCTTGAAGCACATCTAGCTCTTATAATAGATATTTCAAGCGGAAAGTGGGATCTTCCATTGAAGAAAGATTTTGTAGATCCTCTTTTACAATATTCCAAGTGTTAGCCTGACGAATCTCTAGAAGAAGGAAGCTTTAGATGGCTTTCCCATGAGCAGGTGATAGAACATGTTGGAGGCTGCCGTGATTTCTATGACCCCGTGGCCAAATATATGTAGGTTCTGGGTGAAGGCAGTGATTGGTTGCATCCCTACTTTGAATATTAGTTTCTTTATCATTTCCTTCTCCCATTAACTATTTCATTTCTGTCCATCAAGCACAATGAAAGAACAAAACTATTAGGAAAATTGCTTGATTGGATTCATTGGAAGTTTGATTTCACTTAATCAGATTTGTGTACAAATTTAGGTAGAGTAGGTAGGAAAAAATAAGCTCAGCAATTATCGAGCATTTCCTTCATTACTGTTTCAGCTTGTTTTCATTTTCAGTTAAAAGCACAGGTTTACAGTCACCAGCATGATTTGCAAGAGTGGCATGAATTCGTTGAAGCAGTAACTCAGAGCAGAATGGAGATGTCAAAGAAATATTGAAGGCATCCCAATGGTTTTGGCACTTGGTCTACGGGGGTTCTTTTCTACCTCACTGGGAGGATAGCATCCTTCGTGGAGCCAATTGTTAACACTCCGTTTTTAACAGTTGATTTGAGAGCCTTATAGGAGTTTGATGAGGGTCCGATCCCCACGAAATTCATGTGAACTCCCCTTCAGGTTATCAGAAGTGCATGGAAAAGCATAAAATGGAGGGTGTGCTGAAGGAATTGAGAGAGGCTTGAAATCAAAGGTTGAGATTGATCGGACGTGGATCAATGGTTACAAACCATTTCACATGAGTGGAGATTCTTGACCAAATCCTCCTTTCTAGATTGTGAAATGTGTTAAAGGTCAGCAATATTCTACGGTCGAGATGAGATCTGAGTCACATCTAAGGCCTCAATCAATTTTGCATGCCATACTTGCATGGGTAAAGTCGTGATTTCAAATCACGAAAGAGAGGTAGAGGTCGCGAAGATCAACAGCCATGATAAGAAAGGAAAGAAATCTACGGCCATGGTTTATTTCATAGAGTGGAATAGCATGGATGAATTCTAAGGATTCTCATTGAAAAAGGTAATGGGGCCTACTCATATCTACAGCTACATGAAGGGTCAGCCACCCCTTCATTTCGTTGCATCCCATAGTCTAGCAAGCAATTGTCTGTTGTCTTCGTTTGGATCCAGAATATTTCTATTTGACATTTTTTCACAAACTTCATTAATGAATATAACCGATTGTCATAAAAAATCAGGTTCCACGCATCAACATTTTGTCAAATGGAGAGAAGTCGAAGAATAAAAAATTCTCGACAAATTGTCTATCGATGAAAAAAAATTCCCACAATCGCCCGTTGAAGAATAAAACAATTCTTGAAAACATCCATCGAGGAACAAATAATTTTCACAAATCGTCCGTCACTTCTACAACAAACATGTCGAAATATTTAAAATAATTTATATTTATAATGGCCATGCGTCGGATATTCGACACTGTGAACATAGTTACCATTGAAAATATGGGACCATAAATTTAAAATCATGTAAACCTTACATTTAAAAAAAGGAAAAACCTATACATCCTGTCAGATCTCCGATGCTAAGGGGTCAAATATCTGACACTATTGGGTCCACATACCATTGGATATCTAACACTATTGGGTCCACATACCATCGGATATCTGACACCATATCGTCGGATATCCGACATCAGACCATCAGAGATCTGATGCTTAAGGGTCGGATATGCAACACTCTAGGGGTCGGATACCCGACGCCTACTATGTCGGATATTCGACGGCACTATAAAACGTTTTTGATCAGCATTATTTTCAATGATCGCTGTCTGACACATCCATATGAAATGTCGGATGATGTCAAATTTTTGGTTCAAATCCTATTGTGTCAGGGTCACCTTTGAAATCAGTCCATGCATAGGAATAGTCCTCTATCATGAGAATTTGGTCTCATAGGAAATGGAAGAAAGTGACCTTGAATTTCACCTTGGCCATGCCACCACCTATACAAGCCATAATATAAACACACCTCAACATGCGTGGGTCTCTATCTCTAAGTTCAGTGAAGATCACCTGGGCTCTCATGAGAGGCACCTTCTAAAAAAACAAGCAGGATAAACTGGACCCAAAACCAAACTACTTTAGTTCTCCTTGTCGACATTTTGTCAACTGGTCCTTGAAGACAAGAAGAAGTTACTCTGCCCAGTTGAAAACCGTTATTGCCATAGCTTCCAGAGACTACAACATATGCACCCTAGATGCCTGATGAGACCTTTTTCTTCCATCCATCCTTTGCATAATGAACAAGACAGTGTGAAGTGGCATATCCACCACAACCCTAATGGGGATATTCTTACCTGACATTCTTGTTCCAGGCTGACAATGACGATTTATTAGCTCTTGTGTAGTCACGTCTCCTCCTTGGGAACAAGTAAGAGATATAGGGGCCCCTTGTTTGGACAGCCCTGTCAAGCAGTAGATGTCTTCCACCTCTATGGACAAAACATGACGTCCTACCTCAAAGTATTGTTGCTCTGGGTTCCACATTTGTAGGATATATTCTAGAAAGCAGCGATGTGAAATCATGCTGGGAGTCTTAAATAACTTCAGAAGGACACAACCTTGTAGGGAACCCAAACAACCCACATCTCTTGTGGTAGAGGAATCATCTTCATCATGTTGTCTTTCTTTCCAGATAACCATTTTTTGATCCGATAAACTTGCCAAAAACAAATCAAAATCTATTTAGAAGTATTCCCATTCAATAAATTTGCTTAGAAACTTTTATTTTGGTCGGTCCATTAGTTTTTTGAAGCCCATGACCAACACCACTTCTTCCTAGTTAAGATAGAGCGGTGCCACTTCCTGTGTCGAACTGAAAATGCGCGATTTATGTTGAGGACCGCCTTTCCCGTAAGGGCTAGGAGCAGTGCCCGCATTTCATACTTTAGGTTTGGTCTATGAGCTCAAATAACTATCAAATTTAAAAATTGGAAACCATGAAAGAAAAGAGGATGGGTTTAGCTATTACCTAAAGCTAACGGTGTGAAAACCGGATGGTGGATGCTCCCGTAATCGCCAACTAAAGTTTTGGATCCAAACTACCGAAAATACTCTCCAAGGTTGGTAAATAGTGAAATGAGTTGTTTTTTTCTATTTCACATAGATTGTATAACCTATTTTTAGGGTTTTCAATATTTTAAAATCATTTCTAATGAAAAAACCCTTTTATGAAGTTTATAAAAGTCATATTTCGAATGTTTTGGGAAACTAATGGTCATTTTTAAGTCTTGCAAGGGCAGAAATAAGCAGTAAAGTCTAAGGGGAAGTTTGTTTTTGACTTTTTTGTACTTTTGAAAAAATTGAAAAAGTCCCTAAGCGTTCGTTTCAATACTTTGATCACACTCTCAAAAATCAATATCAAAGTTTCGAGCCTTTTTTTGATTCTTTTCAGAGTCGTAGAACCCTTCATCGTGAAAAGAGACCTAATGGAGTCTCCTTTAAACTCTTTTTGGACTCCCTAAATATGAAAATATTGTCAAGTACTTGTCTTCTTCATACTCATAAATGTGTTTGAAGAGTCATCTCTCTGACGATAGGTTATCTCTTTTTCGGTTCAGATGGACTATTTACGAAAAAGAAATGCTCCAGCCAATCATGACTAGAAGAGTTCTCTTGGGTATTATTTTATACTTTTTCGGGCCCTAGAGACTAAATCATAAGAAAAATGACCCTTTGGAGTGTTCTTTTTTCTTCGTTCATATTCTCTAAACATGAATGATTTTGAGTTTACTTTCAATGGACTCGTTAAACTAAACACTGAGAGACCTTTTTTTGGGAACGAACCCCTCCTTTCTCAGGTTTGGAAAACATATGAGTTTGGGCTTGTCCAAAGGATGAGCTGAAACAAGTGTTTGTTACCCTTTTTGAACTTGTAAAAATGAAAAGAGGCACTTGCCACTAATGATGGGGGAACTAAGGGAAGGGAATCAATTCATCTGCAAATAATATGGAAGCTTGCTGTCACCTTTGAACATGGCACTTGTCTGCATTTCATTTTGTCAATTGGGTATTCAGCTTGTCTCTAAGTTGATCCATTTTCATGAGTCATGTCACTCCTTTGAGTCTTTCAAAGAATGCATTTTCCATTATCGCATTGTGTTCTTTCTAGTCGACTCAATGCTGCCAAGTATTTTGTCGTTTCGCCCGATGTTCAAAGGGAAGTAAGAAGTTTACCTCTGTAGTTAAAAAAACCTTTGTGTTATTACTTTTGAGTCAGTTCGATGGTTACATTATCTACAATATTCCAAAAATTTATTCCGAGTTTCATGTCATCGATGTGGGATTCATCATGGCCCTCCTTCGACGAGACTATTCTTGTCGACATCAGCTCATCATCCAGGAATTAGTCTTAGAAACAAGTTTAGTACCTTGAGATATGTATGCCTCAAATACAGATTCTCTCGATCTCGACATAGGTTCACATCATCGACCTTTGATCGAGAGATTCAACTGAGTGTTCGACATCAAACCATCTATTCACACTTAGTAGATTGTACTAGGGTACCTTGGGAATCATTTACATGAATGGTGATGTCCCTCACACTTGTTAACAGTTCACATCATTGATCAATAATCAAGTGGTTTCTACCATGTTCAACTTCAGATCATTGTAATCACATGGATAGAAGCGTACTTTGTGGAAGATGAGACGAAGACCCTGGGTATTTGTTGAAAAGAACTCATAGCTTTCTCCCTAGGTTGCGATGGATATATTGTATGAAGTAACAGCATGGATCCACATTTGTATGGTCATGGCTATGCTTAAATTTGCATCTGTGTGAAATAGATCTACATTGTATATCTAGTAGCTATGTCCAAGTTTGAATCCTCTATCGCATGGATCTACACTGTATTCTAGTAGCCACGTTTGTTTATCTCTCTCATGGATCTGCCTTGTATTGGTCTGCAGCCATGATGAAGACACATATGCTCATGAGTCAAAAGTATTAATTATTGCATATTTTTGGTTGATGACCTCTGATCAAGCTTACTCTTGCCTTGAAGGGCTAACTTGACCTTTCAAATATCTCACCTAGCCTATCCCTCTAACCTCATGCTTTGGGGGGAATTCTGTTACACCTAAATCAGTTTGTTGCATCCCTAGTTTGAAGATCAGTTTGTTTATCATTTCCTTCTCCCATTATCTATTTCATTTTTTTTCATCAAGCACAATGAAATAACAAAACTATTAGGCAAATTGCTTGATTGGATTCATTGGAAGTTTGATTTCACTTAATCAGATTTGTGTACAAAGTTAGGTAGAGTAGGTAGGAAAAAATAAGCTTGGCAATTATCGAGCATTTCCTTCATTACTGTTTCAGTTTGTTTTCATTTTTAGTTACAAGCATAGGTTTACAGTCAGTAGCATGATTTGCAAGAGTGGAATGAATTTGCTGAATCAGTAACTCAGAGCAGAATGGATATGCCAAAAAAAGATTGAAGGAATCTCAATGGTTTTGGAACTTGGTCTACGGGGTTTTTTTGCTACCTCACTGGGAGGATAGTATCCTTCGTGGAGCCAATTGTTAACACTCCATTTTTAACAGTTGATTTAAGAGCCTTATAGGAGTTTGATGAGGGTCCCATCCCCACAAACTTCACATGAAATCCCCTTCAAGTTATCAGAAGTGCAAGGCAAAGGAGAAAATAGAGCGTGTGCTGAAGGCGTTGAGCGAGGCTCGAAATCAAAGGTTGAGATTGATCAGAGGTGGATCAATGGTTACAAACCATTTCACGTGAGTGGACATTCTCAACCAAAGCCTCCTTTCCAGATCATGAAATGTGTTAAAGGTTGGCAATATTCTACGGTTGAGATGAGATTTGAGTTAGATCTAAGGCCTCGATCAATTTCGCATGCCATACTTGCACGGGTAAAGTTGTGATTTCAAATCACGAAAGAGAGGTAGAGGTCGCGAAGATCAATGGCTGTGATAAGAAAGGAGAGAAATCTACGACCATGGTTTATTTCATAGAGTGGACTAGCATGGATGAATTCCAAGGATTCTTATTACGAAAGATAATGGGTCCCACTCAGATCTACAGGTGCATGAAGGGATTGCCCACGGTGTTCAAAGGGGAAAAGTCGACCATAGAAAGAATGGAATGTGGATGTGGAAGTGAAATATTCCTCAAATCGAATGGCTGGGAAGGCTCCTAGGGTACAGGATTCACATCCAGTGCTGAGATGACAGTGGAGGAGACATTCACATGTGTAATCTGTATACTTACAGATTGACCGATTTCCCTGATGCCATTTGTAGTGCGTGTAACAATGGAATCATCCCTTTGGCAGAGTCATGTCATGATAGGTGGATTTTTGTGTGAGTTGGCTTGCGGAAGTAAGGAAAGTAACCAGTGAATCTGCCACTTGCACGAGGCAAAGCCAGCACGATGCAGGAGACCATTCCATTTCCTTCTTCAAAAGAGCAAGGAAACATGGGAGCATCCACTTCATGAACTTTGCAGCATCGATTTATAGTACCAGACGGTGTCCAAAAATGCTTCCCACAACGGATGGTAAGGCACCACGACCAATGAAACTAAGTGACTATATCCCCAACAAGTAAAAGATCACTCTGCTCGCGCCCTCACACATGTTGATACCAAATACACTCAATGATAGAGTGTGCAGGATTGATGACCATTCATTGCTAGAGCCAGTCTCGAAGCCTTATATATACTACTTCCAGAGCCATGGGAGTGAATTAACATATCTCCAGAACCTTATTTTTAATTCTCCATGAATCTGCAAAGGCCCGAAGAGTTTGACAATGAATATCTAGTTTGAGAATCTTATCCACATGGGGGTGTTGATAGTTGGTGGGAAGCTTCCACACTCACCCGTCACCTTGGTATTGCATGTCGAGAATGAAACCAACCATCGAGGTCCAGACATGATACCTGTGCCCCCAACAATGCAGGGCCTAGACACTTACTCCCCATAAGTGTTTTTCCAGGAACCCTTGATAACATCATGCCCACCAAATCCTCTACAGAAGGGGACAGTCATTGACTGTTCCCTATATAAGAATTTGTTCGGATGGGAGCGTTAGGGGTTTAAATCCCTAACAACCCTGTTTGTGAAGTCTACTTTATAAGGGTGATGGGGATGGTGTAGATATGCTACAGCCTATTTTCTATGGGAGAGCTCACCTCATTGGAGGTGAGAAGTACAAGAATGAAAAGCCACCCCACATGTTTGTTTCAACTAGAAGCAATGAGGCACTTCTTCCAGAGCCCATGGCTAATAGTGTTACCTGACGAGGAAGGAGGTGGTGGATGTGATTGAACTGGGGAAAGATGCAAACTACCTTGCTAGTGCATGCCCATGTTGAAAGCTGCATTTGAACACGATGGGAGCACACGCTTCAGGAAGGGAAGGAGGCATCATACTCGTAGTTCACCGTAGCATCCAAGCACGTTGAACTGATACTCAGGCCGAATGAGATCGCCAGTTCCATGATGTTTATTGTTTATATTTGTAAAACATGGCGATAGTTCTACTCACTGTGCTGTTAACGCATGATAGTGACTTGTAACAATTTTCAAATCGGTAGTCTCAGCATTAGAATAGTATAAATACATTCCCGATAGAGGGAGAAAGGAGTTGGTTGGATTGGGAAACATTCTAGGGCTTAGGCTCTCCATTATAAATAAGATTTGATGCCTATGTTATGAATAAAATTGTAGAGGAGGAGTTGTTTCTTATTGCAGAGATTCATGTGTCATTGCTTTTCCCAATATGTATCTTCTTTTGCATGCAATGTGTTTCTTGTTTTCACTCCAGTCTGTTGATTGCTTTCATGTCTACAACTTAGTGTATAGCACTTAGGAATTCATACTCATTATGCTCCAGCTGTTATTCCAAGCATTTATCAATTTTCTTCTAAAGTTGCATGGAATTCATCTCACTGGTGCTCCATGTGATGGGATGTTCTCTCTTGTCCTCCAATTGCCCGCTAAATATGTCTTGATTGGTAGATCAATGGCTACCTTGTCTCTATCTGCAACCCCACGCCATTCCTTTCCTTATGCAAGTATTCCCTATGCAGGTTTCCGACTCCATTGCCAATGGTCCCTTACCCTGATAATCCCACCTCACATATTAGCTTGATACACCTTGTCCCATTCAAGATCCTAGCCCCCTGATTATCCTTGACTGAAAATCTTACACAGAGTAGACTCTGAAGACAAATGATAGATCCCTCTTTGACTGTGTAGGGTCGGAGGCACAGTCTAAAGTGGTTCTACTATTACTTGGGAGTGGGCCCTCCCCCTTGCTCAACCTTGGGGTCCAATTCCGATGCTAACAACTTGTTTGACATTGTTGTCAACGTTGTCCGGGAGAGAGAGAGGTAGAACATATTGTATCAATATACAAACCACGCCATTTATTAAACAAAGAGTATAAAAACAAGAAAAAAAAATATACGCAGTAAATTGACAAAAAAAAATTATATGGACATAACAATAATAATTACCTTGATGAAGACATGCCAATCATGTGTTTTGACCCCTGCAAAATCACCTTTTTTGGTTATGATATTCTTCAATTTTGCACAAAATCCAGTGGGAAATTTAATTTTTTGCATTACTTCTTTGACAACATTGCTTTGTTGCTCCGTAAACATCCATGGTATTGAGTTTATATTAACTTGTTCTCCATTGGTATGAAATTGGATGACGACTTTCATTGCATGGTTGATTTCTTGAATGTATTTGCAAGCTTTCACAACTTTATCTTTCTCCCTCCTTAGCTCTAGTAGTCACCACAAGGTTTCAATAACATTCTTTCCAATATGCATTGTATCAAACAAATGAGCAATTTGTAGGTGCTCATAGTATGGCAACCTGTTGAATTGAATAGGATAACTTTTCATTCCTTGTGGAAGCCCATTAATGCCTTCATGATCATGATGGAGATCATGAATATTAGTTTATAAATAAATTACATCATAAATAAAATATGGCCACTACAGTAAACAACTCACAATAAAAATTAAAATACATAACCATTCATATACAATGATCCATACGTACCATGATGACGATTTCTATTGTATTGCATCTTCCAAAGGTGAGGTGTCATTCTCCGTGGTTTTAATGTAGTATCTTGCTTCCCATTGAAAATATTTTTTTCCGTTGTTCTATACCTATGATTCTTAGAGAGAAAATGCCTATACTCATCAAACACCTCCTTTCTTAAGCTTTTTGAATGACGAGATTTTATCTTAGGACCACAAACTGGACATGCAAATTTACCCTTTGTATGAAGACCTACAATATTTAAATATGGAATATCTATGTCAAATATATTCATATATAAACTACTCTAACTACTCCATATCATTAAATGCAATTAAAGTGGAACTTAAAATTACAAACCACAAAATGAAGTTAACCCAGGGGCATCGTGTATTGTCCATACAACCATTGCATGGAATTGAAATTGCCTTTATCATATTGGTTTAGATACGTCATACATAGTTATGCCATTCCATAACCTCAGTAGCTCATCTATAAGAGTGTCGATGTATACATTCATATCTTTGACTTGGAACTTACCTGATTCATTTAAAGTACATATAAAATATATCATTATGAGAACCATTAAGATATATAAATCATGCACATGAGTAAAATAATATATATATATATATATATGAAATTAAGAAACATAATACACCAAATGATATGCCACAACTACATTATAAATAAAATAGTTTTCGACAAAAAAACCTGGAATAATCATCGAAAACATTATGTGTTCCCTCTTTATTGACAGCCATGGAGGAATGTTATTGTTGATAACAAAAATAGGCCACACCATGTAAATGGATTTCATATGTGCAAATGGATTAACACCATCTGCTACAAAAGAAATTTTAAGATTACATGGTTCTTCTTTAATGTGAGGCCGCTTTTCCTCCATATCTCTAAAAGTAGAACCATATGTAGGAATTCGGATAACATCATCTTGAATTCTGTTCCTGGCATGGTAATCCATAAATTGCACTATGTTTTTGCACCTGAACAGTCGTTGCAAATGTGGAATGATGGGAATATAACGAAGAACCTTCTGAGGAACCTTTTTTTTTACTTTATCTGTACGATATCTACTTACATGACATTCCAGACATTCTGTTGCAAATTCATGCTGATTATAATATATAACATGGTCATCGAGGCATGCACGAATTCCTTCATAATGCATTCCAATCTCTTTCATGGTGGAAGATAAATCTCGATATGTGCGAGGTAAAATATTTGATGGTGGTAACAAAAATTCAGCTATCAAGCTACAATTTTTTTTATTTATTAATGTAATAAATAAATAATATTAACAACACACGCTTCATCCATACGATGATCAATAATGAGTTAACAATACAATTATTAGAGGAATACAGATAAAATTTATCATGATCTTATATATGTGATGGATTATTTTACATACCTTAGTGTCCGTGTGATTGCAATTTTTGAAAGACCATTCATAACCTTCAAGTTCATTATCAACAATACAGTAGAAAGAAGATTTGTTTTAGAGCCTTCATAAAGGGATTCATATGCCTTATCGAGAAGAGGTATATTGTGAACATCATCATTTTCTGTTGGATAATAACTCCCTATTCATTTCTATTCCATTGCTAATGCATACATTTATACATTTCATGTGGTGGTTGAGATTCAGCCTTTTCACCTTCCTATGTAACTATTCATATTCCTATTATGTACACTAACGTATAATCCTAACGGATTATATTCCAACAATCCCCCCCTTAATCTGAAGGGGTGTTAGTAATTCCAAGCATGTTTCTGAATCTTTCAAACTTTTCTCGTCCAAGTGCTTTGGTGAAGATGTCTGCAACTTGATCATTTGTGGAACAATGTTGAAGATGGACTGTCGTGGCCTCTACATGATGTCGAATCAAATGATACTTTGGGTTGATGTGTTTGGTTTGATAATGGAATCTAGGATTCTTAGCCAGCTTAATTGCAGAAGTATTGTCGATCAATAATGGAGTGGAGTTCTCTTGTTTTTCTTGCAAATCTTCAAGTATCTTCCTGAGCCATACTATTTCTTTCGTTGCTTCAACTGCACCCACATATTCTTCTTCTGTTGTTGAATCTACCGGAACTGATTGTTTGCGTGATCTCCATGAGACAGCTGCTGATCCAAGACTCATAGTGTATCAAGAAGTTGATACTCTTGTCTCCTTATCGCCATCAAAATCTGAGTCTGAGTACCCAATAAGTTTGAAGTCATCCACTTTAGAGTACTTGAGTCCAAAATCTTGAGTCCCCTTCAAGTATCTTAGAACTCTTTTTGCAGCTGACCAGTGCCCTTCACAAGGTTTATGCATGAACCTTGAAAGTATGCCAACAACAGAAGAAATATCTGGTCTAGTTGTTGTAAGGTAGATAAGACTTCCTACAAGTTGTCGATACTTGGTCTCATCCTCAAATTCTTTTCCTTCGCTTGATGTGAGCTTCATTTTCTGTTCCATTGGAGTAGAGATAGGGTTACATTCTGTCATGCAAAATTTGTTTAGTAGTTCTCCAACATATTTTTTCTGAGATAGGAATATGTACTTAGGATGTTGAGTGAATTCAATTCCTAAGTAATAGTGGAGATGTCCCATATCTGTCTGTTGTGCTCCTACTCAACAGCCTTAAAAAACAAATTTCATCAAGCAAAATGAAATTTTGCTTGATGAAATGTTTGAATTTCTTAGTTCAAGTTATCAAATCAGGAGCTACTGAAACGGTGAAATTCCATTGTTTATATAACCTTGGGAATTATGGTTATTTGGCAAAGGGTTGTTATATTAAAATCATTATTTTGAATGGATTTGTGTCTTGAAATTAGGGGATAAGATTTTGGTTTATATGCCTCTCACCATAAGCCTTATTTGAACATTTATTGTTTGGTATATTTAATTTGTATTTCAATTGCAAATTTTACAAGGGTATGGAACATGAAAGACTCACTATTTCACGTTGGGGTGCTTTATTAAAAGTTCATGCAAATTTTCATCCTTAATGTCTATCCTCCAATCTTCGAATTATGCAATTAATCTCGACCTCTATATTATTCCTCATATGTGGCTTATATTCGCCATTTAATGGTTGAGGTTGATATAATGGATTATGTAATGTGTTTTCACGTAGCATGTTCTCCATTTATGAAGGTTGAAATTATTATATAGTAAGGTTGATGTTTCAGTGTCCAAGGTTCATTGCTTATGGTTGGTTTAATCCGTGTCGCCATCTCCAAATCCAATCCTCTTGATTGAAGGCTATTATGTCATTATTATACACGTACATAACTCTTTGAATGACATTTAATTTCAGTACGATCGTAGCGACGTGTTGTTCTGCTCTTTGAACACCTGCACTCTATGTGATTTGTGGTTTTATTTCAATCAAGCCGAATAAATCATGGCGAAGTGAGGTTGTTTTGGAGTCTTCACCGTCTCTTTCCATTATTGTGATCACCTCTCTATGTAATCATTCCTGTTCGCTCATGCCGATTTCACAGGGTTCCTGTCTGAGTTTACCCATGCCATATTTCCCTTATGAAGGAGTCGAGTTTCATTGTTTATAGTTCTTACTTGGTTTGCATCCCGAATGGTCTCTCTCCAGCATTCTGGGTTATTGCAATCCGTTTTATCTCCTCTGTGCACAACTATGTGCATTCACACTCGTGGCCATGGCCTCGGTTGTTAGGGTCGAACCTAATAATACCAAGCTTCTCGACGAGGATTCGGAGCTCCTAGACAAAGTAGAAGCAGTCGGGTGGCTTCCTTTTATTCGCAAATTCACAGATTCGAACCCTGAAGTTACCAGGTTGTTTTCCCTCTCGTTGGTTGATGCTAGAGTTAAGGTGGCCAACCTCCAGTTCAGAGTTGATGAGTGCTCAGTCGCCTTGGCCATGGGACTACCTTTAGCAGGTGAACGTTGGTTTAAATCCAAACAGATGAAATCTACTGAATGGAGGCAGATGTTAAAAAACCCCTGCCAGGATGTGTCTTTCAGGGCTGGTGTGTCTCGCAAGTACTTCAAAAAGGAATGGAGGCCTGTGTTGGATGTCATTCATAGGTACGTTACTTGCGAGGGCCGTCTTTCCTCTACATATGTTTATCATCTTAGGTTGATGACTGTATTTCTTGGTCTGCCTATCAATTTACCTCATTACTTAGTCCAGAGTATGACTAAGATGTCAATGGCCATCAAGAAAGGGCCTAAGAATATCGATCGGAGTCTTTTCCACCATGGTCTTGTTAGAATGTTAGTGGAGAGGGAGTTGTCCAAAAGAAATCAAACTTGGGACCATTTTCTTGAATAGAACGGTTTCATGGAATTTTTCCATTTTCAATTCGATTGCGCAGAGGAATGTTTTAGGCATCAGTAGCCTGGTGAAGTCCCAAATCCGCCTGCACGTAATCCCCTAACAAACCCTAATAGTCATGTAAACCCTAGTGTACACGAGGATTGCACTCCTGCTCCTATGTGAAGCCCTGGAACTCCCATGCATCCTAAGCGAAGGAGGGAATCAATAAATCTTTCTCTGGTAACCCCGAACTGTGATGATAAACCCTGCGGACCGGTGAGTAAGACGTTGAGTGTTAAGGTTATGGGCTGATTCACTAGGATTATGGTTATTAAAGCCAATGTTGTTAAGCCTTCTGAGAAGAATATTGAAGACATAGAAACGGTCGTATTGGATGAAGAGGAAAATGGAACTGTCCAGCATGATGGCCGTGATATAGATCCCAAGCCTGTGATTCATCTTGTAGAACACGATCCTCATATTTCTGATAAAGATCCCCAAGTGGACTCTGCGCCAAATCTTCAAACCAAAGACAAACTTGTTGAAGGGAATCTTCCTGGTTCATATCGAATTAGTGAAGCAGTTCACCCATTATTCATCAATTGTTTGCTGGATAAGATACATCGAATGGAGTTAGAATTAATGGAGATGGTAGCATGTAGTGATTCTGTGAAAGTTGAGAATATGAGGTTGTAGGGGAAATCCGGTTCAGCTGATAAATGCATCTTGCATCTGAAAAGACACAAGAACAAGTTGATCCGGAGAATTTTTAAACTTCAGCATGAGAATCGTAAAAATAAAGAAAAGGTTCATGAGCTGAACGCTCAGGTCACTTTGATGCAGCTTAAAGGTCACTCACAGACTCCATTTTCTCAAATTACAGTGACTAGTGTGAATATACAGGTTTTCAATACCCCTGCTAGGCCATAGCATTTTTGGCTACTCACGTTTTGTCCATAGAAAATAAATTCAGGTTTGAAATATGTAAATAGAAGCAGCAAAAGATATGAAGTTGTTTTTGTTTTCTAGGTATTGTTTTGAGTTAATTAGTGGATTATGTAATTCAGTTTAATTACTCTCGCAGTTTGGGTTAATCTTTACTATTTTGATTTTGTAGGTGATTTGGTTGGTTCTCCAGATGTGCCTTTCTTGGAGTTTGATGATCCCTCGTTCTTAGGATTATTTTCGAAGACTTATGAACGAATCAGTTGAAACTATTTCCAATTGTGGATACGCCATCTCCCAGGTGTCACTAATTTACTAGTGTCTTCATCATTTTGTGATTTATCACTATAGGTCGAATCTTTTCAATTTCGGGATATCGTAACGTATATAGAAAATGACAATTTCATTTGTCATTTTTCTGTTTTGGATGAAGTTGGTCAAGATTACGATGGTATAGTTTCCTGTTTTATAGATCTATCTCTAAATGAGATTGGATGTATTTAAGGAGACGGGTTTTACTGTAATATGGGGTCGATGTTTAATGAAAGGAACTGGGGCAGGATCACTTTATCGTTTCTCGGTAGCTAAGACAATTTCTTGTTACTAGTTATAACATCATTACACTGAAGATATTGTATAAGTATATTTGCAGTATTTTTACTATGGAGATGTACTTATGGTATCATATGATCTTGTTATTTCTTTTCGCAGTCAGTATGTGTTGTTACTTTTCTTTTAAGAAATGTGCTAATGCATCATGTTAAATTGTCGATCTAAGCTGGTTCAACTTGCAAATTCATGTTATATAGTAAATTTTGATGTTATTGTTATAATATATGTGATATACTAGTTCTGTGCGTTGTCTTGTTCTTTCTCATAATTTCTTCTGAATTTTTTCAAGATAGTTTGCACAGTATCATTAATTGCAAGTTGATTCTGGGGTTAATATTATCAGGCTCCTAATCAGGATAGGATATCTAGCATATGCGTATATTAGTTTTTTATTTAGCTCATACAAACTAGATTGAATCAGATTTTACATTTATACTCTGTCAAATTATCATTTGAATTTTATTATGGATGTATATGTGTTTATATTGTAATTTATATGATTAGTCCAGCTCATTAACATTTTCTTTATCATTCATTCCTGTACATGTGTGTTACTTGATTTAGTTATCAGTTGTGTATTATATGAGCTAATTTAATAATCAGTTTTAACAGTTTTCCTTTGTATATTCATAAGTGTAGTATAGATTCAGTTAACAATATTAACTTTACTTTTTCCTTTGAGTCTTCCCCTGTAATTAGGAGTGATTTAAGAGAAGGAAACGGGGCCTTAATCCCGTCAGAGACAGCTATCTAACGACTGAGAAAAGACTTTGAAAGATTTTGGATCGGGTTGTCTCTTAGTTGACTGTTGTGCCAATTCGGCCCGTCAACACTGTCATTTCAAAGATATTTTTCAAATCTTTCTTTATGGATGCTATATAGCTCTCATTGTTCCCTGTCATCAAAAGATCATCTACGTACACCACAAGATACACAACAGATCTTCCAACTTTCTTTATAAACAGTGTTGCATCATCAAGATCAAAATGTTCAAAATTTAACTTCAAAAGATGGTCAGTTAATTTTTCATACCATGCGCAAGGCGCTTGTTTTAGGCCATACAAGGATTTGACAAGCTTGCATACCTTTTGTTCTTTTCCTTTCACAACAAAGCCTTCTAGCTGAGACATGAAGACATTCTCTTTCAAGTCTCCATTCAAGAAAGAAGTATTCACATCCATCTGATGAAATTTCCACCCATTTTGAGTAGCTAAAGAGAGTAAGGTACGGATGGTAGCCCATTTTGCTGTAGGAGAAAACGTTTCTTCATAGTCAATTCCTTCTTTCTGTGCATAGGCTTTTGCTACAAGCCTCGCTTTGTGCTTGTCAAGTGAGCCATCTGATCTGTATTTGTTCTTGTACACCCACTTGTAGCCAATTGGTTTGGTTCCAACTGGAGGGTCAACCAGCTTCCAAGTTCTGTTCTTTATGAGTGCATCATACTCATTCTGCATAGCTTCTTTCCACTCAACATGAGTAGAATCTTCTTCAAACGAAGTTGGTTCAAAGTTAGTAGATAAATTAAATTCACAATCAAATGATACATCCATGTCATCACCTGAATTATCTGCTTCTCCTCCATCTTCATGTCTTTTTGAACTTCTCGTTCCTGTCTTTCCAACTTCATCCGAATGGACACTTTCAAGTGTCTTTGTGGCCCATTTAGGAATCTTTCGTGATGGTCCTGGTTGATCAGTTGGTGGTGCTTCATCATTGGTTGAGATTCTTCCGATTCTCTCAATCACATCATCCAGTTGAATCTCTTGTTGAGGTGAAGTAGCAGGAACTTCTTCATGCGGGGGAGTTGGTGCTTCATATGGAAATTCCAAAGGTTGATTCAGAATAGGAATCCCCCCTTCAAGGTTTGGAATTTCATATTCATTTTCAAAATATTTCTTTGGATGAGGATATTTTTCCAAATGATCAAGCTGTCTCTCAATGGACTGGTCATTTTTATTAGTCTCAAGAAAAATGACATCTCTAGAAATAACAAACTTCTTGTTTACCTCATCATACAGATGGTATGTCTTGGATTTTTCTTCGCACCCCAGGAAAATGCATTTTATGCTTCGAGCACCAAGATTGTTTCTTTGCTCCTTTGGAATCAAGGCATAACAGGTGGAACCAAAAACTTTGAGATGCCTAACTGAAGGGAGATGGCCAAACCACATTTCATGTGGAGTCTTGTTATCAAGAGCATTTGAGGGACTTCTGTTTCTCAAATAGGCTGCACATTTCACTACATCACCCCAAAACATTAGTTTTACATTCTTAAAAAACATCATTGAGCGTACCATATTCATTACGGTTTTGTTCATTCTTTCTGCTACACCATTTTGTTGAGGATTGTACGGAACTGTAGTCTGATGTGAAATTCCATGTTGGCGAAGATAATATTCAAAAGCATTTGAAGTGTATTCTTTCCCATTGTCAGTACAAAGTGTACCAATTTTAGATTGTGCTTGTTTTTCTATCAATGCATGAAAGTCTTTAAATGTTTGAAATGCTTCTGATTTTGTCTTTAAACAGTAAATCCATCACATTATTGAGTAGTCATCAACAAAGGTCATAAAATACTTATTCCCATTGGCAGAAGGAGTTGGAATTGGGCCACATAAATCAGAATGCACTAATTCTAATTTCCTACTTGCTCTGAAATTATATTCATGGAATGGCAGCTTACTGTGTTTCCCTAATATACATGCATCACATTTTCTCTTATCTTTGGGAATGGTGGGCAAACCAAATACACCATTCTTTCTCAACAAACGAAGACTGTTATAATTCAAATGACCAAATCATGCATGCCACAATAAACTTGATGACAAATTACCTTCTCCATGCTGAGAGAGGTAGGCATAGTTCTGAACCCTTACAGATGAACCCTTTAGCTTCAGTAGCTTCCCATCTTCGTATCCAATCATGATTACTTGGTTGTCAGAGGAATTTCTTATTTCTACGGTTCCATCAAACATGTGGATGGAATGGCCTTGTTGTCGAATCTCCACCAAGGACAGTAGGCTTCTCTGCAACTCTGGAAGATAAAGAACATTCTTCAACAAGAAATCAGGGAATCCAGGCATATTTAGCCGAATGGTGCCCATTCCCTTTGGTTTAAGACTTGACTTATCTGCAAAGTAAACTATGCCATTTATTGTTTCATTAAGTTCTTCAAAACAGTCTTTTCTAAAAGTCATGTGTGATGTTGCACTAGTATCAAGTAGCCAACATTCTGTGTAAGATGAAAGTGAAGTCATTTCATTAATACCATGATTACAATGTGCAACAATACAATGAGCAGAATCTGAAGATTTACTAGCATTTTGGTTTTTATTGTCATCTTTCTTCTGGTTATGTCTGTCTTTGATGGAGTCCCACAAAGCCCAACACTGATCTGCTGTGTGTCCAGTCTTTCCACAACGCTTGCACTTCAAATATGATCTTTTGCTGGAGTTGTTTTTGCCTCCTCTACCTATGAAGTTTCTTCTTCCTCTGCCTCTCTTGCTGCTTTCTCCTTTGGGATGATCTTTGCCAGAGAGAGAGGCACCAATTATTGATGCCAAAGATTGCATCTTTTGCAACTGCTAGTGTAATTTACAATAATGAACTTAATATGACAAAGAGAATGAGATAATAGAAAAACAAAAACCTTGCAGGTCTATAGCCTCTGCCAAGGTGATTTACAATCTTAATATGCTATCAATAAGTTCATAAGCATATTTTTAGCACTAGAAGAACTGCTTAGCAATATGCCAAAGGAAATACCATTGTTTATGAACTGTCACAAAATATAGGGTTTTGAACAGCACCAGTCAACGATCTCAGCTATATGAAAGAAGTAGGTCTAAGTCTCTGCTACTTTTTACAATACAGTCTATGTAGAATAACAACTACACTAACTAGAAATAATGTCTTTAATGAGCTCTCTTTACTATGTGGGTCTATGTTTCTGCCGTAGTATTTACATTAATCTAAGACAATTCTGCAGCAGCACAATTTATATGGCAGTGCAAAAACTTCTCAATTTTCAACAATGCACAACCTTCAAAAAATGTATAGCAAGAATATCGAGCTTCACTCACACATTGAATACGCAACACAGACTGGGTTTTGAGGAGATTGTAGTCTCAAACTAGATCACAAAAAACTTTGTGATAGGTGTGAGATCTTAAATGGAGGTGGTTGCAGCTTCCAAGAGTGGTCTCAGCTATTATTACAACCAACAGTCAATCATTCATAGACTCGTCTCAGCAGCAAACACGAACTCATACAATATCCATATTATGCATATGAAAAATATTTGTAGACAAACTTCATGCATATAAGTTTCGGAAAAAGTTAGGGTTTGTGCAACCCAATGGTCACAAAATATTTCATCAACAATATTTTACCTCCACGCTCTTGAAAAGGGCTCTAAATATACACTTCAACGTAGTCTGTAGAATTTCTTTCACATAGCAGCATATATCATTCAATGGAGTCTCCACGCAGCTGACTAAGGGCATGAAAAGCCGAGCTAAACGACCAACACTGCAGAGCAAAGTACCATAGCAAAGATGTGCCACAAAGGTTTCCAGAAGTTTATAAATTCAGTGATTGAAAAAACACTGTCAGTCTTCAGTCACCGTCAGTCTTTTTATATTCTTCAATACATGTCTTGAACTCATACGTAGCATATGCATAACTCATACAACAACCATATCATTCATGCACACTTCACGCTTCACGCAGCTTCAATCAACAGCATATCATATCTTCTTGTCAACGTAGTCTTCATGGTCTCCACTTAATGGCATGAATATTTAATCACTGGTCTTCAACAAGAATACTTCAATCTTTTCACAACACAGTCTTCGTAAGAGATATCAACACAGTCTTCACAACATAGTCTTCATAGTCTTCACAAGAGATATCAACGCAGTCTTCATAGTCTTCACAAGAGATATCAACGCAATCTTCACAACAAAGTCTTCATAGTCTTCACAAGAGATATCAATGCATATAAAAATATATACTCAATGCATATGGATACGCAGCATATACCACAATCACAGCTCATTAATGAACACAACACTCCACGGTTCTCACTGCATAACAAGTAGCACAAACAACACACCAGTTCGTGGGATTAGGGTTTCCACCCTTTATGCAATCTCAATGCAGAGATCAAATGCTTCATGAAGTCTTCATGAGGTTAGGGTTTAGTCGATGAAATATGCACTCAGAGATGGGAGTGCCACACGAGGCAGATTGTAGTCAACTCACAACTTGAAAATGTGAATTTGCACGTGGAGGGAGTTTCAACACCGAGTAGGCACTCGCAACAGCAGAAAGAGAGAATGCAGTCACACCAAAAACAAGATTTAAGATGTAACTGTCAAAAGGATAATCACAGCAATAGAGTGGGAGCGGAAATGAGAATGCTATACTCACTAGCAGAGTGAGACCAAGCCCTCAAACACAGGTCTGGGATCATAACGGATACAATGAATGCACACAGGCTAGTAGGACTGGTGGTGAGCAGCAAAATAATGCACAAAATTATGGAACTCTAGTTGTAGGAGAAATGCAGAGGCAAACTGACAATGGGCAGGGAGTCTGGCAATGTACTGGCAAGCATACAGGCTTCCAGGACTGAAACTTAACAGCAGGAGTTATGGCAGGTGGTGCTCTGATACCACTGTTGGATAATAACTCCCGATTCATTTCTATTCCATTGCTAATGCATACATTTATACATTTCATGTGGTGGTTGAGATTCAGCCTTTTCACCTTCCTATGTAACTATTCATATTCCTATTATGTACACTAACGTATAATCCTGACGGATTATATTCCAACATTTTCATTATCAATGTCATCATCATCATCCATTCTAACGTTAAATGAATCATGGATCAATTCATTTGTACCATCATCTTCAATTACATTATCAATATGATCATCTGGTTCAATATGATCATTCACTTGTTCTCCATTAAACATATACGCTCCATGATCCTGATCCTGAACTTGTTCTGAAAGCACTTCCTCTGGACGATATGTTGTAGGGTGTCTTTCCTTTAATATAAATACATGGAAACATCAATAGATATACATTAATATATGAAAAATAAAAATAATACATACAATTACAAAAAAACGAATATAATAAACTTTATAATGCTAAACCTACAAATGGACGATATTCGTTCCCCTCCTTAGCGTGTCCATGTTCCCTGCAATATTTTGTGGCTCTTGAGATCAATACTCTTCTCCTCTTAAATCCCCTACATTGAGTACATGGAAAATAACATTTTCCATCACCCCTTCATTTCGCTGCATCCCATAGTCTACAAAGCAATTGTCGGTTGTCTTCGTTTGGATCCGGAATATTTCTAGTTGACATTTTTTCACAAACTTCGTTAATGAAATAACCGATTGTCTTAAAAAATAAAGTTCCATGCATCAACATTTTGTCAAATGGAGAGAATTCTAAGAATAAAAAATTCCCAACAAATTGTCTATCGATGAAAACAAAATTCCCACAACCGCCCGTTGAAGAATAAAAGAATTCCTGAAAACATCCATCGAGGAACAAATAATTTTCACAAATCATCCGTCACTTCTACAAAAAACATGTTGAAATATTTAAAATAATTTATATTTATAATGGCCATGCGTCGGATATTCGACACCTTGAACATAGTTACCGTTGAAAATATGGGACCATAAATTTAAAATCATGTAAACCTTACATTTAAAAAAGAGAAAAACCTATAAATCTTGTCGGATCTCTGACGCTAAGGGGTCAAATATCTAACACTATTGGGTCCACATACCATTGGATATCCAACACTATTGGGTCCACATACCGTCGGATATCCGACACCATATCGTCGGATATCCGACATCAGACCGTCGGAGATCCGGCGCTTAAGTGTCGGATATGCGACACTCTAGGGGTCGGATATCTAACGCCTACTATGTCGGATATTTGACGGCAATATAAAACTTTTTTGATCAGCATTATTTTCAGTGATTGATGTCCGACACATCCATATGAAATTTCAGATGATGTCATATTTCCGGTTCAAATCCTGTTGTGTCAGGGTCACCTCTGAAATCAGTCCCTGCATAGGAATAGTCCTCTATCATGAGGATCTGGTCTCACAGGAAATGGAAGAAAGTGACCTTGAATTTCACCTTGGCCATGCCACCACCTATACGAGCCATAATATCAACCCACCTCAACATGCATGGGTCTCTATCCCTAAGCTCAGTGAAGATCACATGGGCTCTCATGAGAGGCACCTTCTAAAAAAAGAAGTGGGATAAACTAGACCCAAAACCAAACTGCTTTAGTTCTCCTTGCCGACATTTTGTCAGCTGGTCCTTGAAGACAGGAAGATGTTCCTCTGCCCAGTTGAAAACCATAGGTGCTGTAGCTTCTAGAGACTACAACATATGCTCCCTAGATGCCTGATGAGACCTTGGCTTCTAGCCGTCCTTTGCATAATGAACAAGATAGTGTGAAGTGGCATATCCACCACAGCCCTAATGGGGATATTCTTACCTGACATTCTTGTTCCAGGCTGACAATGATGATTTATTAGCTCCTGTGTAGTCATGTCTCCTCCTTAGGAACAAGTAAGAGAGATAGGGGGCCCTTATCTGGACAACCCTGTCAAGCAATAGATGTCTTCCACCTCTATGGACAAAACATGAGGTCCTACCTCAAAGTATTATTGCTCTAGGTTCCACATTTGTATAATATATTATAGCAAGCAACGATGTGAAATCATGCTGGGAGTCTTGAATAACTTCAAAAGGACACAACCTCGTAGGGCACCCAAACAACCCACATCTCTTGCGGTAGACGAATCATCTTCATCATGTTGTCTTTCTTTCCAGATAACCATTTTTTGATCCAATAAACTTGCCAAAAACAATTCAAAATCTATTTATAAGTATTCCCATTCAATAAATTTGCTTAGAAACTTTTATTTTGGTCGGCCCATTAGTTTTTTGAATCCCATGACTGACACCACTTCTTCCTAGTTAAGATAGAGCAGTGCCACTGCCTATGTTGAACTAAAAATGCACGGTTTATGTCAAGGACCACCTTTCCTGTAAGGGCTAGGAGCGGTGCCCACATTTCATACTTTAGGTTTGGTCTATGAGCTCAAATAACCATCAAATTTAAAAATTGGAAACCATGAAAGAAAAGAGGATGGGTTTAGCTATTACCTAAAGCTAACGGTGTGAAAACTGGACGGTCGATGCTCCTGTAATCTCCAGCTGAAGTTTTGGATCCAAACTACCGAAAATACTCTCCAAGGTTGGTAAATAGTGAAATGAATTGTTTTTTACTATTTTACATTGATTTTATAACCTATTTTTAGGGTTTTCAATATTCTAAAATCATTTTTAATAAAAATACCCTTTTATATAGTTTATAAAAGTCATATTTTGAATGTTTTGGGAAACTAATGGTCATTTTAAAGTCTTGCAGGGGCAGAAATAAGCAGTAAAGTCTAAGGGGAAGTTCGTTTTTTACTTTTTCGTACTTTTGAAAAAATGGAAAAAGTCCCTGAGTGTTCGTTTCAATACTTTGATCGCACTCTCAAAACTCAATATCAAAGTTCCAAGCCTTTTTCTGATTCTTTTCAGACTCGTAGAACCCTTCATCGTGAAAAGAGACCTAATGGAGTCTCCTTTAAACTCTTTTCGGACTCCCTAAATATGAAAATATTGTCGAGTACTTGTCTTCTTCATACTCATAAATGTGTTTGAAGAGTCATATCTCCGACGATAGGTTATCTCTTTTATCGGTTCAGATGGACTATTTACGAAAAAGAAATGCTCCAGCCAATCATGACTAGAAGAGTTCTCTTGGGTATTATTTTATACTTTTTCGGGCCCTAGAGACTAAATCATAAGAAAAATGACCCTTTGGAGTGTTCTTTTGTCTTTTTTCAGATTATTTAAACATGAATGATGTCGAGTTTACTTTCAATGGACTCATTAAACTAAACACTGAGAGACCTTTTTTTGGGAACGAAGCCCTCCTTTCTAAGGTTCGTAAAACATATGAGTTTGGACTTGTTCAAAGGATGACTAAAACAAGTGTTTGTTACCCTTTTTGAACTTGTAAAAATGAAAAGAGGCACTCGTCACTAATGATGGGGGAATTAAGGGAAGGGAATCAATTCATTTTGCAAATAATATGGCAGCTTGTTGTCACCTTTGAACATGGCACTTGTCTGCATTTCATTTTTTCAATTGGGTATTCATCTTATCTCTGAGTTGATCAACTTTCATGAGTCATGTCACTCCTTTGATTCTTTCAAAGAATGCATTTTCCATTATCGCATTGTGTTCCTCCTAGTCCAGTCAATGCTGCCAAGTATTTTGTCGTTCCGCCCGATGTTCAAAGGGAAGTTAGAAGTTTACCTTTGCAGTTAAAACAACCTTTGTGTTAGTACTTTTGAGTCAGTCCGATGGTTACATTATCTACAATATTCCAAAAATTTATTCCGAGTTTCATGTCATCCATGTGGGATTTATCATGGCCCTCCTTTGACAAGACTATTCCTGTCGACATCAGCTCATCATCTAGGAATTAGTCTTAGAAACAAGTTTAGTACCTTGAGATCTGTATGCCTCAATTACAGATTCTCTCGATCTCAACATAGGTTCACATCATCGACCTTTGATCGAGAGATTTGACTGGGTATTCGACATCAAACCATCTATTCACACTTAGTAGATTGTACTAGGGTACGTTGGGAATCATTTACATGAATGGTGATCTCCCTCGCACTTGTTAATGGTTCACATCATTGATCGATAATGAAGCAGTTTCTACCGTGTTCAACTTCAGATCATTGCAATCACATGGATAGAATCGTACTTTGTGGAAGACGAGACAAAGACCCTGGGTATTTGTTGAAAAGAACTCATAGCTTTCTTGCTAGGTTGCAATGGATATATTGTATGAAGTACCAGCATGGATCCACATTTGTATGGTCATGGCTATGCTTAAATTTGCATCCGTGTGACATAGATCTACATTGTATATCTGGTAGCTATGTCTAATTTTGAGTCCTCTATCGCATGGATCTACACTATATTCTAGTAGCCACGTTTGTTTATCTCTCTCATGGATCTTCCTTATATTGGTCTGCAGCCATGATGAAGACACATTTGCTCATGAGTCAAAAGTATTAATTATTGTAGATTCCTAGTTGATGATCTCTGATCAAGCTTACTCTTGCCTCGAAGTGATAACTTTACCTTTCAAATATCTCACCTATCCTATCCCTCTAGCCTCATGCTTTGGAGGGAAATTCTGTTACACCTAAATCTCATCATCAGCATGTGATGAGATCCCACACTTCAATGTTTCCCTCAATCCCAAATTGTGAAGCATGAATATTGGTCCAGACATCAAATCCACCTATAAAAATCCAGCACTGCCTCTGTCCTTTAGTAAAAAAGTGGTACCTTCTTCAGTACCGCCTGTAATGTGTTGGCAGTAGGTGGTGGAACCTCCTTTATCCTTTGATCAAGACACGTTTTTTTCTAACATCGCTCTGTCATGGTGAGAAAAGAGCACTGCCCTTGGTAAAAAGTGAAAAAGAGAGGTTCTCATGAAGCTTCTCAAAAGAAGGCTTTGTGACACCCTTATCCCTTATCACTAGGTCCAGTTGGGCTCGAGATCCATCCTTGTAGGATCTCCTAGCCATCTCACCCACCAATTTCTCAACCATCTCTATCCATTCCAAGCCTATAAAAGTAGGCTCAATCTCGATGGTTGAGGGAGGAGTAAAGTCATGTTGTTGCTTTGATATTCTGGCCTATATCAGCTCAGTGAGCTTGAGGGAGGAAGTTGGAGGTATTGAGGATGAGGTGTTGGATTTGTGAAGGAGTACATTGACACTAAGGCATAGGTTGTAAAATTCTTCTCTATTATCTAATGCAAAATTGGTTGTCTTCCCATAAAATACATTGTGTCATTATCGTATCTTTTATTATTGAATTCCTTAGTCATCAATATATAATAGTGGTTTATATTCTGGTTCTATTTGATCTCTTTTGTTGTTTCTCTTGTGATTATGCAAGTACATCCATGAAAGACCATTTTTGCAGGAAACAACTATACTAGTGTATCAAACAGACTTGATTCCAGATCTCCATCTATTCTAGGGAATTTCTTTCAATCTTTTCGTGTACCATTTGTTCTAGATCTAAACCATTCAAACTAGAGGAACAACTCCTGTCTGCAGGAGGTGCGAAATTCCTAGCTACAACCTGTTTCACTATTAGTTCCATTTATTTTAACAAGCAGGTCCTAACATCAATCTGTTAAATGGATTACTCCTTGAAATGGGAGTATTACATTTCCTACCATACAATATTTCAAAAGGACTAAGTTTAGATGAATCATGGTAGTGATTATTATACACAAACTAAACTAAGTGCAAATAATCTTCCCATTAATTTGGATGATATCTAACATACATCCGTAACATATCTTCTAGAACTTGATTTAATATTTTAGTTTGTCCATCCATTTGTGGATGATAAGCAGTATTGAAATTTAATTTAGTATCTAGTCCTTTAAATAGTGACTTCTAAAAATTACCAGTAAACTTAGGATCTCTGTCAGAAATTATTACCTTCAAAATTTTGTGCAACCGAAAAAATTCCTTCTTAAACATGTCAGCAATATTAGCAGCATTATAAGTAGTTTTAACATGTATAAGATGTGTTTCCTTGCTTAGTTTGTCTACCACTACCATTATAGAATCATTTTGCTTCTGATTTTTAGGTAATCCAGTTATAAAATTGAGACTGATAATTTCCCATTTCCAATATGGAACTGGGAGTGGTTGTAAAAGTCCTGCTAGGTGTTGATGTTCAGCTTTAACTTGCTGAAATTCTATACACCTAGCTATATATTCAACAACTTCACTGTTCATATTAGGCCAGAAATACTCTTTTCTTAGCATTGTTATCACATTTTGATACCTTAGATGTTCGAAATAAGGACTTTTATGTACTTCATTTAAAATCAACAATTTAATTTCTGGTGTGTTAGGTACATAAATGTCATTTTTATACACTATTATGACTTTTTCATTTAAACTGAAACCTATTTTTACAATTTCAGATTCATTATATTCTACTTTTTCTCTTAGATTTTGGTATTCCTTGTCCATATTTATCCCTTCTTCCAATTTATCATCTAATTCTGTTTTGTAGCTGCTAATGGTAGCTATAAAATTCATTCTTGCATTCCTACTAAAGGAATCAACCACTTTGTTTTCCTTTCCTTTGATGTGTTTGATCTTGAAATCGTATTCGCTAAGTAAAGATAACTATCTAGCTTTTCTTGCATTCATATTTTGTTGATAAAACACATATTTCTAGCTTATGTTATCATAAATTAATAGAAATCTTTTACCAATTAGATGATGGTGCCACATTTTCAGAGCATGAATTATGGTAGCCAACTCTAAATCGTAAGTGGCATAATTTTTTTCATGTGTTTTTAATTTCTTGGATTCATAAGCTATTACACTACCTTCTTGTGTTAGTACTCCACCCAAACCTTTATTGCATGCATCGATGCAGACAACAAAATCCTTGTTTGGATGGGCTATTTTTAATATAGGTGTTGTAGTTAACAATTCCTTTAATTTATTAAAACTTTCTTCACACTTAAGATCCCATACAAATCTTTTTTCCTTTTTCTGCAAGGAATTTATGGGATTCACGATTTTTTAGAATCCTTCTATGCATTTTTGGTAATAACCCGTGATTCCCATGAATGATCGGACATCCAATACATATTTTGGAACATGCCATTCCATTATTGCTTTTATCTTATCCGTATCTACTGATATTCCTTCCTTAGATATCACATGACCTAGATACTGTATTTAATCTTTAAAGAATTTGCATTTACTGAATTTAGCATACAGTTTATGTTCTCTCAGAACCTGTCGTATTATCTGCAAGTGTTTATCATGTTCTTCTTTCATTTTTGAATAAATTAATATGTCATATATGAATACGACTACAAATTTATCTAAGTATTTACTTAAGACACTATTCATTAAACACATAGAAGTTGTTGGAGCATTCATTATCCCAAAGAGAATAACTACAAACTCATAATGTCCATATCATGTTCTAAATGTAGTTTTAAAAATATCTTTGTCTTTAATTATGATTTGATGATATCCAGATCTCAAATATATCTTTAAGAATATCATTGCTCCATGTATCTAATCAAACAGATCATTGATGTGGGGAAAGGGATGTCTATTTTTAATCATCATTTCGTTTAACCGACGATAATATATAAATAAATGTAATGTACCATCTTTCTTTTTAACAATAAAACAGGTGCTCCCCAAGGCGATACACTTGGCCGTATATAATTTTTCTCGATAATTTATTGTAGTTATAGTTTTGATTCATTAAGTTCTAATATTTTCATCTGATAAGGAGCCTTGGAATTAGGTACAGATCCTGGTACTAACTCAATAGTAAAATCCAGTTCTCTCTTTGGGGGTAATCCTGGAATTTCTTCCAAGAAAACATATGAGAATTCCTTTAAGATTGGAATATCATCAAATTTTAACGTATCTTCTTTGTTTAATTGCTCGTCATTTATTACATTTAAAGTAAAAACTTTACAACCTTTTTGTATAGTCTTTTTCATTTGTAATGTTGATAGTTTTCTAACAGAAGCTTTCCTAGGTATCCCTTTGGTTGTAACTCTTTCTCCTTTATCAACTAAGCAAGTAAATGTTTTCTCAAAATAATGTAAAACTATTTGATGTTTTTCTAGCTAGTCCATACCTATTAAAACATCATAAGACCCTAACGGTAGTACATTTAAGTTTACTTGAGTTTTGAACTGACTCATAAACATTTCACAGTTTTGAACATAATTAACTACTTTTCTTTTGGTTCTTGTAGCTAACTAAAACAACCAAGTTTTTTCAAACTTTTTCAAATGTAACTTGCATTTTTCTACTAAATTAGGTGACACATAGCTTAAACTAGCACCTGGGTCAATCAGAATAGAAACAGGCTTGTTTTGTATCATACCGTCTATTTCCACCATGGAGGTTTGATGATCACCTTGTCGATTCTTCAAGGCTGCATTAATCCTGGGAATTTCATTTGCTACATCACCAATAGTTTCTTCCTCCTAAATGGTATGTACATTGTTGAAGTTTCTCCTTCTGTTTGGACAGTCCTTTGCATAGTGAGGTCCTTGAAATTCCTAGCACTTTACAAGTTCTTAATGTTCATTGTTTTTAACATGATTATTAGGCATGCCTATGCCTTTTGGTGCTGTAATGTTTTTATGTGTTTTACCTTCAAAATTTATTCCTTGATAATTATTCTTAGAAAAATTCTGAGAATTATTTTTGAATCTTTTATTAGGATTAAAACCTTTTCTTCTCTGATCAAAGTTACTTGTTCTCTTATTATTTCAGTTAGGTATGCTTTCTTTCTTATATTTACTTTGTTCGTAATAGAAGTTAACTTATCTCATTGCCTCTTCAAGGGTATTTGGGTTATCAAATTATATTATGTCCTTGAAACTAGTAGGAAAAGAACTCATAAACCTCTGTATCTTAGGTTTTTCGTCAATCATATACAATACATATCTTAGTAAACTTAAAAATTTACTGCTTAACTCTTTCATAGACATTGAGCCTAGTATAAATTCATAAAACTCTTTAGATATTTCTTCATAATAATGTTCATTTATAAATTTCCTTTTGAAGTATTTCCAAGAATTATTTACAGTACATATCTTAGTAAACTTAAAAATTCACTTGCTAACTCTTTCATAGACATTGAGCCTAGTCTAAGTTCCTAAAAATATTTATCTCTTTCTTCATAATACTGTTCAGTTAATAATTTCCTTCTGAAGTATTTCTTAAAGATTCTCTAGGTTACATATTTTTCTTTAAGGTTTTTAACTCTTTTTATGTCCTTCTACCAAATGTCAGCCTTTCTGGTTAGGTTATAGATAGCCATCCGATATTTCAGTCTATCTGAGTAGTTATAAATATGAAATTACTTTTTCACACCCGATAACCAAGCCTCGACTTCCTCACCCTTTTCCACTTCTCCATTAAACATAGGAGGTTTTATCTTTTTAAATTCTCCTGAGGTTTTTTCATAAGGTTTATACTTCCTCTTTCTAGGACCACTGTCGCTATCTCTACTTTCACTAGAGTATTTATACTTTTATTTGTGCGACTTTACTTTAATTCCTGAAGAAGATTTACTTTCACTATCTGAAAAAATTAATTTATTACCCTTACGTTTGTATGATACTATTCCAAATTTAGTTTCATGCTCCTTTCTTTTATCCTTTCCTTCGTTGTGTATTTTATCTAGTAATATCTGATTTAGTTCCTCCTGAGCTCTTAAAATTATTTCGTTATCTTCTTTTACAGTTTGTAATTCAATTCTTAAATCTTTTACTATTTGAAGCAGTTCTGAAGGTTGAGTATTTAATTCCACATATATTTTATCTGGATTATTGTGGTGGGATACATCTTCAGCAAATGCTTCAACTCCTTTTGTTTGATGCAAAATAAAAATTTATATTTCTGTATAGAAATAGTTTTAAAACATGACCAGTATATATTGTTTCCTGTTTTGCATGCAAGTGAGCCTCTCTTCGGGCCTAGTGCTTGGAACTCGCTCTGATACCACAACTAACATCTCCAATTTTCATCAATATTTTTTTTTTAATTGAAGGTCTAACTGTAAATACATAAAGTAAAAAATCCATACCAATTATTAACTTTCCCTTAGTGTTTTATCCATTAAACATAATGACTTCTGTATGAAAACTTTATAGTGCGACTTACCATTATAATGTAATATTTTACTTGTCGTCGAGTCATGAAAAGAACATCATGTTTAAAAAGTGTCAGCAATAGTTGGTGTGCTTGCTAGTTATTTTTTTAAAATACTGGTTAACCATGTTACTATGCTAGGAGTATGGGTTTATGGTATTACTTAGTTCTGAAGCTAACACATAATCCACTTATATGTTATAGGTACTTTGAGGAGGGTTGTCTCGCCTTACTAGGAAACCTTCCAAGGGTCTAGACTAAGACACAGAAATAAGGGCCCTGACTATACTATGCAAAACAACTATCCCTAAGTAAAGAATAATCCTACCTTGGACAAGTAAGTATGCATCATGTAAACCTGAAGGCCTTTACACAAATGGTAGGGTGAAGAAAATTTGATGGTGTGTGAAACTATAGAGCGTGGGTGTAAAATTTAAAACCTTAGTGGCTTTAATGGAGCCACATGAACCTCATAAATTTCCAACTGGAAAGCACTGCATTCATTGGAAAACCCTAAGGGTTTACTTGTATTATGTTGATTGGTTTTGTCTCGGCGCCTTGTTAATATGTCTCTATTTTTTCAATATTTCTGCCTCTATATAGTGCAATGAAAGGTGGAAGAGTCAAGATCTTGGTTCTCAAGCTCTCGACCTTGGTATTTATCCTACCCTTCAACACATCCTCTCTATAAAACACACCAGCAAGAGTGTGGTAGGTTGGCCCCTTGGCTGGAAACATTGTTTACCCTCGACATTAATTTTTAAGGGCTTCTGCGCTCACCTCTTGGTCGTCATTGCCGATGTTGACTTCTTCTAAGGGTAATTGATTTGTAAGTTGTGTAATGTCTTTCATTGATTCTTTTTTTTTAATATAATTCTTTTTAATTCTATAATTTGACCTATGTATTTGTTGTTTTGTAGGAGCTAACGACCTGGGTGTCTACTACGTTGGATAATATCCAGTATCTACAAAGAAGCGATTCCCGCTTTACATTAATATTTGTACCCCACTCCTTGCTTCTTGTGACACCAAGGTTGGGTTAGAGCTCCATGGATTGGAGTCATTCCTCCGTTTTGTTGACAAATGGTTAACTTCTGGTGGTTCGACCCAAGGAATTTTCTAGATTTTATAAAAATATTCTCCCTTCGACTATGGTGTCTGAAGGGGACTATTAAGGGTTTGAGCTCTTATAGAGTCTTATAAACATAATGTTTTAAGGATGGAGAAAACCAACTTCACCGAGGTTTATAACCTACAACGTACTTCTCTTGACTGCTAATAAAATAGCTTATCTTTGGATATATCGTCTCATTCTTTTATTGCATCTCTGGCATTGTGATTTTATAACTATATTTATGAAATGAATGGGACCGTGAAATCACAATAATATCTTAATCATTAAGTAATTACTTTATGTGTTTATATATGAACTAGGAATTTCATTAGTTGGAAAAATGATGAAGCCGTAAGGTTGTTTTGTGTTGACTGTAAAAAGAAATTGATATTTTAGTTTCTAACTAGTTGTAAGGGGAAAATAACAAGTTTTGATCCTTCTACCTCTTGGAAATGGACATGATTTATTAAAATGTTAAACCCTACGTTTCTTATATTGTTAATTTTATATCTGTTAAAGAATTTGAGCTGGGGAAGTCTAATCAGCTATTATAAAATTATTTTCTTTTAAATTGAGACGTAAGGATTCTATGTATCTCTAGAATGCATAGACTATATATCTTTGATAAGTTTGATGGTTTAATTTCAATTTAGTCTTTTTTAGAACCATTATATGGAGAAAGACCCTTATGGTTTTGAACCTACGACCTAACAATTAAATAAATATGTCTAAAACTATAGAATTATACTAATGTTTGAAACTGGAAAAATGACAATTATTGAAAGGAATTATTTATAATATTTATTGTTTTAATTGTAGACATGAATACCCTTAACTCTGTCAAATTGTTTACTAAACAGATTTAATTATGGTATTTTCCATACAGGTATAGAGTTTTTAAGTTTAAAAAGATTTACCCTATTGTTTGTAATATTATAAAAACTGTCTTCAATTGAGAGAGGCTCTCAGCTATGAATCGAGTAACCTAGAGTAAGCCTATCGGTTATAATATAACTATTTATTTTATTAAATTATATCATACTTAACACTAATACATTAATGAGGATTTTGTGCAGGTATTATAATTTGGTTAAATCCCATTACAATTTTCACAGCTATAACTATGAATTAATGTTTAGTTAGTAATTAAATAGTATTTTAATTAGGGAAAACAAACTTGATCTTTTGTTATGACTGAAAAGCCTATGCAGGCTTCGAACTGGTGCTCCAAGTAAGCTATGCTTGTTTATATAGGTTATTCAAAGTGGACTTTGCAATTTTTAGTTTTATTGTAATTTTAAATGATCTATAAAAAAGAAAACCTAGCTTGTTTAGGTTTAGTTCCTTAAGAATATAAACTGTTTGATTCTTAAAAATGAAAGCAGGGCCTTAAGTTGTAATAGATAACATTTGCAGAAACTGTAATTATAAATATGTTCCTAAGGTGAAAGCTAAATAGAATCTAGTTCATTGTTTACTTAACAATGATACACTTGAATATAATAAAACGAGAACTTAAAGAAGTCGGTATAAATTCAGAAAAATTGTTTTTAGGTAATATCTATAGATTTTCCTTTATAGACTAATTACTAGAATCTACAGTTCTGCCATAAAACTTGTAAAAATTGTAGGATTATTTAATAAATATTGTACATAAGTAAAATCTAACTGGTCTAATCTAATTCAGTAATATTTAAAAGTTTGGAAATAACCTTCATCATTCATAACCTTTAGATTCATATATGAGATAAATGCACAGATAATAAACAAACAACTTAGTGTAATACCCCCGATTTTGACTCCAGTTGCATTAAAAGATACATGATGTATATGTTGTAATTAATCGTGGTGTGGAGCTAAAGGCAAAAGCACCAGAATCGATTTTGTCGTGTTATGTTTCGGCAATTGGGATCATTGCCGATGGTATGTCATGCTATCCAGCACATAATAGTTTTGCATCATGTAAATATGCACATTCATTAAAATAAACCTACAACTAGCTATGATGGTGCAACGTTAAATGAAAAGGGAATGATTTCCTAAGGTTAAGGGGGGGATTTTCTAACCCATGGGAGCCATTGAGGAAAATCCATGTGTCAGCTACTTAAGCTCCTTTTGTTAGTTGGGGGCAGTTACTGCTGGGAAGTGGTGGGTGACAGGACTGTCAGTCCTTGCCACACGCCCACTCCACCAGCTGTCTCTCCACCCTAATGTGGGTAAGAGAAACACCACTACACCACTCTCTTGTCCATTCTTACCACTCTCATGCAGTGAAGTTTTGATCTGTTCTCCCTTCTCTCATGGATTTCTGGTTGGAATATGGGGTTTTTCCCTTCCATTCATGCAGAGAGGTTGTTCCCTCTTTCCTGTTGGCACTCCTGTTTGGACTGTGTAATGTATCGGGTGTTCATCGTTGAACCATGGTTGTTGTTTTCCCCTTATCGATGGTCACTGTGAGTACATACGATGTGTTGGCTGCGTTTTTCCCTCACATACAGATTGGGAGTTTGTTTCTTCCCCATTACAGTCTGTGTAAGTTTTCCAGTGGTTTCATTGGGGATCGTGTCCTGTGGTTTGCATGGTTTTTCATTGGATGTGGTATCGACATTTGAGCTACTGTAGGATATTGATTGAATCGTTTTGGCCATGATAGAACCAAGAACGATTCAGGTGTTGGTATCTTCTGCCCAAGCTGTGAATTGCATGTCTGGCTGCATGCATGCAGTGGTTGGTCTTCGGACTGTGTGGAGTGGGATTGAAGGACTGGGTATGCTTGAGAAACCTGGGTTTGGGGAGCCACACAAATAGAGTGATATGGCTGGCATATTCTCCACAACCCTGGAAGAGCACTAGCAAGGGAGGTCAGGGCATGAGGGACTGTGAAGTAGAGAAGGGACTGATTCCTTATGTCGGGTGTGTGTGGGTGTCTTAGAGGTTAGGCTGGCTATGGTGTAGGTGTCCTTAGCTCTTCCATGATCTCACCAGCTTAGTAATTAGCTTCTCCCAACTCCTAGATAGCCTGAGAAACCCTACTGTGTGGGCTCGGCTGATTTGTGTACCTTGGCTATGTGTAAGCCTGCTTAGTCCCTTATTTCTTGGGGAATCATGCCCAACTCGAGGGTGGCAGTGTTGCTGAGAGATTGATGAGCACGCTAGCCTATGGTTGGGTGGAACGTTGCAGCAATGTAGCTGGTTGCGGGACAAGTTCTTTATGAGATAAGTATCCTTGCCTATTTCTTTCTTGAATTTATATTTACTGATTAATGAATATGATGAACATGTGGTATGCTTGAAGGAATGTATGTTTTCTTTCGCTATGTATATGAAGGATTATGCATCTTAGTATGTTTTATGTTTTAAGCTTTATATTTCAGCATTCTATTCCTGTTCATGTTCATGGGGCTAGTTTCCCGAAAGATTTAGATGGTTTGGTAGCTTCCTCTTCGTCGATCAGAGGGTCGAGGACGTTACAATATGATATCAGAGCAAAGGTTGCATCATGGGCCTGAATGGGAATTGAAGATCCAGTGATAGAGCTTATGTTACATCATTTGGGCCTCAGAGGGCCATGAGAAATAGTTAACAGAGGTAGGGTGCCTACTGCCTAGAAGAAACCAGGAAAATTCACAAATTTTTTCCAAGTTCCAGAATTATCAGCTCATCGGTAACTTATTGAGAAGTTATTTCGATGCAGTGGAAGAGCTAGTTTGAAGGTCACCCAACGAGAGATAAACAGCCTTGGTTGTGGAAAATTTTATAATTGCTTGGCCATTGGCACATCGAAAAACTTAGATAGATGGACCTCCGATGCAAATCCCAGCGACGGCAAAATTAGTTAGACGGATCAGCGATGATTAGTTGATCCATCGCTGATACTTAGTTGATTTTGCATCCATCGTTGCGGTTGGTTAGAGGACTAACCTTTCGATGGGTAGAATCCCTGACTATTGATTCCATAGTGACCATAGGTTGTGACCACTGATAGGCTTGTGGCTGCGGAAGACACAGAAGGACCATTAGCCGCTGTTGCAGAAACCAAGACGACTAGCCACCCGATGCATAGAGTACCCGACCGCCAACGCAGCAGAAAATTTCCGAAATTTTTTCTAAGGAATGGGATCATTGACAATTGAAAAAGGATAGTTGTTGACATCGCCGATCATTAGTTGGTGGCATAGCTACAACGTCAAAAAATAGTTAAGGAAATAGCTGACATGGTGGCGGGCTCCTGAAGTCATTTTCACCGAAATTTTCCTAAATGTTGAACGCATCGAAGAAACTTAGTTGATGAGATCACTAAAACGAGGGTGAAGATTAGTGGATTGATTGACAAAAATTATAAGACGTAAGTTCCAAAATGGGGGTAGAAAGGACAAGAAGTTAGTTGGTGAAGCTACCAACAGCGACGACGGAAAGAAGATTAAAGAAGAAATTTCAAAAAAAATTCTAAGTATTTTGACCATCGGCGATTGACGAAGATCAGTCAAAGGGATCAGCGAAAGTTAGCTGATGGCACCACCAAAACGCTAGCTCGTTTAGTCAAACAGACCCCTGATAAATTCCATCGGTGCCGACGGGAGATAGGGGACGAAAGCGTCAACGCGGAGCAAAAGGAAGAAGAAAAGTTTGAAAAATTTGAAGTATGAGAACGTCGATGAAATTTAGTTGTTTAAAGAGTCGACATGGCGACAAGAAAGGGAAGAAAAAATTCTAAAATTTCTCTAAGTGCAGAAAGCAGGGGATAAAACTTGTGGATGGAACCGCTGAAACATCGACTGGTTTAGTCAAAAGGTCGTCCGATACAGACCATCAACGTCAACAAAATATAGCTGAAGTCGGAGTCAATACGTTGGTAGAGAATAGTTGAATTTGAATCCACAGTGTCGGCAAATATTAGTTGATTAAGTAGCCAAAATGTTGATGAAAGATAAAAGAATTTTTGGTGGGAAAATAGTTAAGGAAGTAGCCGACACCGTGGCGGAGATCTCCGGAAGACCGCCAAATGTCGCTGATGTTTAGTGGATGGCACAGTCGATGAAGCAGAAAACGTCAGTGGAAGAGAAAGGAAATTTTCGCTGAAAAATAGATGATGAATATGCCACAATGTCGGTGGAAATTAGACAATAAGGGCACTGATGCAGAGGAGGAAAGAGAATTTTCAGAAAAATCTCTAAGTAAGGAAATCGTCGGCGAAGTTTAGTTGTCTTGAGCGCCGATGGACATTGGTGGAAAATAGGTGAAGGCCGAGTCACAGTTTCGGCAGAGATCTCTTGAAGATTGCTGAAAATCAACAAGAAATAGGGAATGAAGGCACCGACACGGTGACGCACAAAGAAGGAAGTTTTTCCGAACTGTCGGTGAAAATCAGATGATGCAGGTGCCGATACGTTGGCGGGAGAGAGGAGAAACAGGAAAAATTTTCTGAATATTTTCTAAGTATGGAAATCATTGACAAAGTTTAGTTGATGGAGAAACCGACACAGTGGCAGATGAAGGAGGAGGTGTCAGTGAAAGTTAGTGGTTTGGACCGTCGATGCGGCAGAAAAAGTTTGTCGATTAAGCCGCCAACACATCGGAGAAAGTTAGTGGTTAAAACCGTCGATGCGTTAGAATAATTTAGTTATTTGGATCGCTGATGAACGTAAAAATAAGTTATTGGTTGGGTCCATCGATGGGCATCGAAATTTTTTAGTTATTTGGGTCACCAACGCAGCGGAAGCGTTTAGTTTTGCACCGCCGACATAGGTTGTATGTTCCACGGAACCCACAGTTGGTTCGTTGACTGCCGTTGCGGCTGCCTATGGAACTAGCCGCTTGATGAATTGATGATCCGATCATCGACATTGTAGTGCCTAGTGGATCCGATCACCGATGATGGTTTTTTGTAGCACCGATAAAGGGCTTGGAAGCTTAGACGAATGGGGATCTGAAACAGCAGAAGACACTAGCTATTTGACCATCGATGAACAATCCTTGGCATCGTCGATGCAGTGCAAGGCTTAAGGGATTCTAATCGCCAATAAAGTTGAAATGTTAGATGACTACGGGCCCAATATAGCGGAAGGAAATAGATGAACAGGTCACCGATGAGCGTGGAGAAAACTAGAACTTTTGGCTGCCAAAACGTCGGAAACTTAGTTGGAAAGAGACCCGATAGGGAGAAAGAAATTTTGGGTTTTTTAAAGTGGAATTTTTCTCAGCAAATTCCAACTATTTTTCAGTGGATTACAAGGCTAAAAAGGAAGAAAATTCTAGGTGGTTGAGGTTGACATTTCAGACTAGAATACATTTGGTAAAAAGTGTCATTTTTGAAGTGGTGTGGTTTTCAGGCCTGAGGTCAGAATGAAGCATGTGGATAGGCATTGGAAAGCTTATCTAGTGGGGAACAAGGGAGAGTCACTAGAATTTGGAGTAGAAAAGTGCTATTGATTGCTTGAAAGGGAAATATGCTACTGTCAATATGGACAAATCCAGGAATTGCATGCCTAGAGGTAGCAAGACCATGAAGTCAGACCAGTTGTTGTGTGGAAGAAGAGTTCCATGCAAAGATGAGGGACTTGAGAAGGGAAATTTCCTTAAACCCTATCTTGCTAATTACAAGTTTTGTACATGAAGTGTATGAAGATATTCCTTGCATGCATAGGATATTACATGTTGGTAAGAGTAGTAAGAATTATATATTTATAATGAACCACTAATGACAATTATTGCACTGGTGTTGGCATTAGTGGGAAAACCAACGACACCATGGACATGGATGAATATGTTGCTGATATTGACGAATGTGGCTAGAAACCCTATGGAGAAATGGATAAGGAAACAAGTCCAAAATCAAAAGTTGGTGAGAAAATTCTGCAATCCCCTGTAAAGGACAATCCAAACTGGTAATGTCAAGGGTGTAAGTAGGACTGATGAAGGTAAGAGTTTAATTATGAAAATTGCATGGAGTGGTAAAAGTAAGAGGTCTCATACCATGTGGGTATTTGAATTTTATAATGAATTCATAGAGAAATGTGTCATGCCTGTATTATCTTGTTATGAGCTTAGTAGCCCAAGGAAAGTAAGCACTGATAATCTTAATCTGATAATCTTAATTATAGTCATGGTTGGGCCATGCATGGTATGTTTGAATGCATAGTATTCCTGAATCAATGCAAGGTAGCATTGAGGGGGTATGCATTAAAATATTTTATAAATCTTGTAGTTATGCATTGAATGGATGCATATGAAAAGTATGAGTAAATGTTGTAGATATGCATACATAAGTATGGGTGCAAATGTTGTGATGCAAAGCATGAATGCATAGAGATAGTGCATGTGTCATTATGAATAACTAATGGTTGAAATGATGAATTGATGGCAATTCTGGCACCATTTCAAGAGCTGGCATGAATGCAGGATAGTAAGTGCATGAAGAGGGTAGTCATGATCAATTGGCTGCCGGAAATGCTCTATGGAAGGGAAAGGTGGTACAATGATACGCTTGTGAAGTAAGAAGTATCTAAATAATTCATTTAAATTGCATAAATGATGTGACTATACCTTACAGTTTTAGTATGACAATGATTGCGTAGTAGTATTGATATGCTAACAGCTGGAATCATTTGAATTTTATAATTCTGAAAATGCTTCAGTGATTGTTGCAGCAATGGAAAAAGTTATATGCATCAAGACTTACCAAGTGTTTTGCTGATGGAAGTTCAGGTTTTAGGTAGATTGTTTGGGGCATGGAAAAGTGGGTAAGACCATGCCAAAGACAGGAATCTACCATGTGAAAGAGCCAAAACTCATGAGAATAGTCTCATGGTTGTGAACATAGTTTGTATGCTGAATGAATTGTCAATCTAAAATTGTAAATTTCAGATTTAAGAAATTGCTGACAACTACTAATGACTATTGGATTCCATAGAATTGTGTCAGGAGGACGCATTGTAAGTGGGTATTCATGTTATGCTAATAAGAATAAAATTATAATGGGAATAGTGGTGCTGCTTACAAGAGACCCACATTTGAGGATCACCTCATTGCCAAGCGAATCAATTTTTGTAGTAAACAGAGTTGCAAATTCTCATTGAATTTAATTACTAATGTCATTACTTGGTTATGGAACAATCAAATTTGGATTGTATTATCAGATAATGATTGACTATTTGGCTATCTGATGAATGTGCTAGGGGTACACACTACAGGAAGATAATGTGTGATGGCATGTAGGAGCCAAACTTCATGGGAAGGTTTTCCCTTATCTTGGAAATGGGTTTCAAGTGAAACTCCATTGGACATTTTGGGAATGTCTCATTTGCACTGCATGTTTGGTAAGCAACATGAATGAGATGGTATAGGTTATGTCGATAAGACATGTGTGGATACGAAATGTAAAGAGGAATTGGGATGGCAAACCAAGGGACTATCAACTCAGAGAAGGGAGCCCCCATTCCTCCTTAATGAAGGAATACTGCCTCGACAAATGGATAAGTGTTCTCTGACCCTAGCTAAGAATATGCATGTCAAATTGTTAAATTCAATATGCAGAGCATGTTTCGATTTTATTTCCATTATGGTAGATTGCTTGAGTATGAATAGGGCCTACATGGCACACACCGAAAAAGGGTGCACACTTTCCCGATGTCGGATCATGGAAGGGTTTTTCGATATTGATTACACCCTAGGGAGTGGACGCACTCCTGGTGTCTCAATACTTGATAGTGAATGATGTGAAATATGATTACAATTTTAAAGAAATAACACTAACGAATATGCTTATATTGCTTGTGTTGTCAAGCTAAACAGATGTAGTCTAGTATTGTACACTAAATGGACAATGGCTTGAGCTCATCCTACCTTCTACTAAAGATCATAGAGAAGGAGACAATCCTGAGGGACTGTCAACTCAGAGAAGGGAGTGGTCTCTTGTGTGATATGGGGTAGGGGAACTAGAGTTCACTACTGGAAATGAAACCTGGAAATGGTCGTTTATTGTTAATATAAGTGCATGTGTTATTGTTGATGGCCTGATAAACCCAACTGTGTTGGCTTGGCTGATGATTGGTTGTTGATATAATTGTATTGTTGAGATAACTACAGGCGATTTGTTGACGGTCTGATAAACCCAACTGAAGGTTGGATTGACTATGCCTTATATATATATATATATAAGGATGTTGTGAAGAAGCCTGCGTGCTAACCTAACATCCAAGTCCATAGGCGATCCCAAGGCTTGCAAAGCGAAGCAGGAACCTGTGGACCAACGAGGAAACGAACAATACAGATAAGTATTGAATTATTTTGCAATTTCTTGCTTATGAATATACATGTGTATATGATTTGGTTATGATGTTTTAAGCTCTTGTTTAAGAGATAAAAACTGATGAGAATAAACTAAACATGTGAATTTATTCAATGTTTGAATATAGGTATCGTTGGAAGCAAGGACTATGAAAGCATCCTAGGGGTGCATGTGGACATGTGACTATCCTGAAGAGCTCAAAATGAGCAATAATGAAAAAGGTGCTAGTGAGACTGTGAAGTTCCTAGCAGCTGAGACAAACCATGTGGGGAGGCTCTGTGGTTGAGAGGTATGAAATAGACTGGAGACACTAAGTGTCATGACCAAGAGAGATTGGGCCAGCATTCATGGTGAAGTGAAAGAGGCTGAGAGCATGAACACCACAATGGTGGTGTGGGTTCCAGGATGGAACAAGACAAAGAGGGGAAAAACTCTTGCTACTCCCTCTTTCCTTTTGATTATACTTATGCATTGTGAAAACAAAAGATTGTTGAATGCATGTATGACTAAAAATAGAATGTGTGTATTTGCTTAAAGTAATTTGTGAATGGTGGAATAGTTAAATCCCTACCCAAGAATGGACATGAATGAGCTCATGTGCCTATTGGGAAGGCATGAAAAATAAGAAATTCTCCTTGATGATACTTGGACTGTCATGCCAATTGGGCAATTAATTAACTGATTTTAATGCCTATATTATGCTTGGTCTAACATAATTTCAATGATGCATTTCACAGGTGAGAAAAGTGAAGTCCAGTGTGCACATTGATCATGGCAGTAGACCAAAAGCTATTGGACTTGGCTGGAAGTCTTCTTCAAACAATTGCCAAGACCCAAGAAAATATTGGAGAGATGCTCAAGAAACAGAAAATTCCTTAGACTTGGGGATGAGCCGAAAGCTGAGAACTAGCAAGAGAATCTCGTGGAAGCCAAGGGGCTTGGTCCTGAAAGTTCAAGTAAATAATTGAACGTGGGACAGGTTTGCAAAATTTTGATGTGCAAATGGTGGATGTATTCCTATGTATTGGAACACCAAGGATGGTGTTATTCCAATGGGGAGGGGATTGTAATACCCCCGGTTTTTACCCTGGTTGCATTAAAAGATACATGATGTATATGTTGTAATTAATCGTGGTGTGGAGCTAAAGGCAAAATCCACACCATCGATTTGGTCATGTTATGTTTCGGCAATTGGGTTCGCTGCCAGTGGTATATCGTGCTATCTGGCACATAATAGTTTTGCATCATGTAAATATGCACATTCATTAAAATAAACCTACATCCAGCTACGACAGTGCAACGTTAAATGAAAAGGACATGATTTCATAAGGTTAGGGGGGGATTGTATAACCCATGGGAGCCATTGGGGAAAATACATCTGTCAGCCACTTAAGCTCCTTTTCTTAGTTGGGGGTAGTTACTACTGGGAAGTGGTGGGTGGAAGGACTGTCAATCCTTGCCACACGCCCACTCCACTAGCCGTCTCTCCACCTTCACGTGGGTAAGAGAAACACCACTATGCCACTCTCTTGTCCATTTTTCTCACTCTCACGAAGGGATGTTTTTCTCTGTTCTTCCTTCTCTCACAGATTTCTAGTCGGAGTATGGGGTTTTTCCCTTCCGTTCACGCAAAGAGGTTGTTCCCTTTTCCCTGTTGGCACTCCTGTTTGGACTGTGTAATGTCCCAGGTGTTCATCGGTGAACCATGGTTGTTGTTTCCCCCTGATCGATGGTTGCTGTGGGTAAATACGCTGTGTTGGATACGTTTTTCCCTCACGTATAGATTGGGAGTCTGTTTCTTCCCCATTACGGTTTGTGTAAGTTTTCCAACAGTTTCATTGGGGATCGTGTGCTGTAGTTTGCATGGTTGTTCATTGGCTATGGTATTTTCCACATTTGCGCTGATGTATGCTATTGATTGAATCGTTTTGGCCACGATAGAGCCAAGAACTATTCAGGTGTTGGTATCCCCTGCCCAAGCTGTGAATTGCTTGTCTAGCTGCATGCATGCAGTGGTTGGTCTTCGGACTGTGTGGAGTGGGATTGAAGGACTGGGTATGCTTGAGAAACCTGGGTTTGGGGAGCCACACAGATAGATTTAGATGGTTGGCTTCTTCTCCATAACCCTGGAAGAGCACTGGCAAGGGAGGTCAGGGCCTGAGGGACTGTGAAGTAGAGAAGGGACTGATTCCTAATGTCAGGTGTGTGTGGGTGTCTTAGAGGTCAGGCTAGCTGTGGTGTAGGCATCCTTAGCTCTTCCATGATCTCAACAGCTTAGAAATTAGCTTCTCCTAGCTCCTTGATAGCTTGAGGAACCCTACTATGTGGGCTTGGCTGATTTGTGTACTTTGGCTATGTGTAAGCCTGCTTAGTCCCTTATTCCTTGGGGAATCATTCCTAGCTCGAGGGTGGCAATGTTGCTGAGAGATTGATGAGCACGCTGGCCTATGGTTGGGTGGAATGTTGCAGCGACATAGCTAGTTGTGGGACAAGTTCTTTATGAGATAAGTATCTTTTCCTATTTCTTACATGCATTTATATTTACTGATTAATGAATATGATGAACATGTGGTATGCTTGAAGGAATGCATGTTTGCTTCCACTATGTATATGAAGGATTATGCATCTTAGTATGTTTTATATTTTAAGCTTTATATTTCAACATTATATGCCTGTTCATGTTCATGGGGCTAGTTTCCCGAAGGCTTTGGATGGTTTGGTAGCGTCCTCTTCGCTGGTCAAAGGGTCGGGGATGTTACACTTAGAACTTGGATAACTATAGAAGGGGGACAAAGACCCAAAGAAGACTGTTCCTCCCAATCGTATCCTGAAAGTAGGCAAGATCACTTGCTTTAGGACCGTCGAGCCTGTTCACTGAACCACTAGGATGAAGATGTTGTGTAACAACCCACATAGAAATCTCTGCAACTTAGAAACCCACTAGCAGACTTAACTCTAAGCAATTTTACTTTAGCTATCCCTTCATCGAATTCATCTTGTGTGCCTGAATTTTTAGTTTACAACAATTCACAAGGGTCGAATCACTTAGACTAGAATGTAATGAGCCTTCTGCTCAATTCGATGGTATTTATAATATTTCTTAGGTATTTGGGTCAGTTTTGTAATTAAATGAGCCACTTGCTCAGTTCCTCTTCTCAAGGAACATGACCACAATTTTAGGGATTGTGGCTCCTGCAATAGCTAGAAAGTGAAATGCTAGGGCTGTCACTTTTCATTTAGCCCTTTACAGCTTCCCATTCCTTCTAGTGGGTTAGTGAACACTCTTCAACAGTCTTCTTTGGGTAGGTGCATTAGGGGACTTTTGAGGTCTAAAATGGACCTCATAAGAAATATAATAAAATATTATTAGTTAGGCATTTTGTGGGGAAGGTATATTGCAACTCATCTCTTACGCGATAACCAATGCAACTATGGTTAAATTAAATTGAAAAATTGTCTAAAATAAAACCAAGAAAAATATTATCTTTGATATGACTAAAAGTAAAGTACTTTTGAGTACATAAATTACTTTTGAATATAGTATGATGAATGTACTCATAATTTAATGTACTCATAAAATAAAATATATTAAATTTGAAATTTGAAACATAAGTTACTTCTTCAATATTCAAAATATGTTTATAAACCATGTATTTATAATTTTGAATTTTAAACATAAAGTTAAATTTAAATGAATAAAGTGTCTTATATATATATGTTAAAAATAAAAATTTATTTTAAAATATAAATATAAAACTATAAATTAAAAAAAAAAAACATTTTTTTAAATTTATTTTTCTTCTTTTTAATACACTTTCAGAAACATGTGTAAACTCATTTTTAATAGTTTCTAATGATATATATTATGTATATCACATATCATTTTTAATGCAATAATTAATAGCATCATTAAATAAATTTAAAAAAAATGGTAACACTAGGATGGAGGAATAGTACATAAATTTCTACCACAAAAAAGTTGAGTTAATATTAAGCAAATGAGATTATATATAATAAACATTATTATCATATGTAATAAAAATTATAATAATATAATATTTTATTATGATATAATAGTTCATTCAAACTGCTATATTAAGGTTTTATGCATATATTTGGCTTTGTAACTTGAATGTACGTGTCTAATTTTTATTGATATAGATGCAGGTATTTCAAAAATTAAAAGGTGATAGTAAAATATGAACCTTGAATAATACCTAAATTTAAAAAAAAATGGTATTAATCTTAAAATTGAACGGGATGAGAATATATATAGTAATTTATTATAATATAATATTTTATTTTTATAAAATAAATAAATATATTTTTATTAGAAGATGTTAAGTGATTTTGATTTTAAATAAAGATTTGACATATATATTTTAAATATTAAAAAAGTAATTACATAATTTTATTTTTTAATAGAACATTTACTTTTTTTTTGTCTTTGTAATTTATTTTATATTAAAATATAAAAAAGTAATTACATGTGAATAAAATATTTAGTTTTTTGGTATTTGTAATTTAATTTATATTGAAATATACAAAATACTTTTCTTTCTAACTACTTCAAGAGTACTTTATTACATTTATATTATATTAAAAATAATCTATGAGTACTATTTTCATAATGAGTACTTTACTGACAAAATTGATATAGTTAACTATGGCTTTTCACTCACCATTTACAATTTGACAAATAAGCATCCTTAACTCAACCAATGCCACCTCAATTATTATAGATGATGTCATCCTCTAGAATGTGACTAGTTCTTTGAAAGTGGATTTTGATACTACATTTTTTGTTTTGAGACCAATTTTTTACCTCAAAATTCCTCTAATGTTTCTCCTTTTTAATTATTTAATAAATAAATATTTAATTACAGTCATCCTTGAACATCCTTGGTCATAAAAACTTTACAATAACTTTTAACATATTGTTTTCTCAAATAAATAAGAATATTTATTTTCCAGTTCTAAGCGGGTTACATATAACGACAACATATAAAATATACAGATCTAAATCATGTCTAGTATATTTATCTTATCGTTAGCAATATCAGTTACGACACATTCACAAATATTCAAACACATGATAAACATACATCATTAACACATAGGTTTAACATGGAAGCCCACATGGAAAAAAAAACAAAGCTCTCTTCATTTGACATAAGTTGTGTCTTGAACACTTCTGGTCTGTGCACACAGCTTGTAGACCTCTCTCCAAATCACCTTACAATAGATTCGATTGCTACACACATCTTATGTATCTACATTATATAACTTTTTCGACTCTTATTTGTTTCTTTCTATTTTAACTTACATATGCTTTTTCAACAAGTACTCAATTAGCAGTCGACTAACACTCAATTAACAATCGAATACTATCTGCCAAAAAGCCACTCCATATTTACCAACCCAAAAATCCCTTTTACATTTATATAGGCTCTAATCATCGAGTTTACATTCATGCCTAATTCCAAAAGTAGACTACTTTTCTATCTTAACTCGCCACTTACATTCAAGTTGTTTATGAGTTTAGGTCCTATAGTTTCATTGTTACTTTAGGTGGTTAACTCTATAAGGTACTAGAGGTAGTTTTGAATACCACAATCTCCTTGATCTTAGTGAAGTAGTGAATTTTTTTTACCTGTCATGCTAAGAGAATTTTCCTCCCCTTAATTTTTTCTAAAGGTGAAAGGTGTTGACTAAATTGGCATTGATACCAACAAGTGTGTGTCGAGGATATTGTTGATGCCAACAAGTGTGTGTCTATGTGTATTGGTCTCCCTTGGGGATCCCTTGAGGGTTAGAAGTTAGTCAATGTCAAAGGAGACATTTTGACCTTATCCAAGCCCAAGCTTGAAGCCCTTGTAGCACTTTGGACAATGGAAAAATCTCTAAACACCCTGTAGAGTGTTTGAGTAACCCTAATTTTTTTTATGGTTACCTAGTACCACAACCTATGCCATAGTACCCTAGAAAGATTCCTTGGTGGGTTAAAGAAGTGTAGAACTTCAAAGAGTCCAAATGACCCATTATGTGGTCATTTGTGTTTTTAATGAGGTCATGGTGTTAGAATAATCAACCCATAGTTAGCTACCTTAGACATTAATTAATCCATTTTTGTCTTATTTGCCTAGTTTCTATGTTCCATCATATGCAAGTTGTCATCTACACATCCATAGTGGTCAAACTTGCTATTTTTGACTCATGGAGCACTTGGGAAACCTCAAGGAATCAAATCTACTTTATTCCTGGTCTCCTAGGTGCCCTTCTACTTTTTCTGCTTTATTGCCTTCTTTTTCAGTGCTTTAAGGCAATTGGGAAAGTTTGACTAGGTGAGGTTAACTAGTTTTTTGTCCTCCACATCCTCCACTCTTTTCTCCTATGAAAAGCATGTATGAGTTGTCCTTCCATTACCTTTTAGCTTTCCCAAGTGCTTTTTCCAATTCGTGAGATCCTTGACTGTTTTGGAAACTACTTTATGCACCTATGGGGGATTTGCTTAATTTTAGTAAGCCTGCTTTTGACTAGATTCGAATTGCCTCCTCGTGCATTCGAATCCCTTATGTAATTATTTATTGCAGTAGCCTATGATGTTACAGGTTTGGCTATTGTACACTGAGTTAATACAGTTTAGTGTTCAGCTCCATATTCAGTCTCTTTTGTGAGTGATTTTGCATGTACAATTGATAATTGTTGTGAGTGTAATTGTTCTATCACCGGGTTGAATTTCCACATGGTATCAGAGCCTTTTTAGATCAATTTCTCTCCTTCCAATTTTTTTTGCAGGTTCAACATCAGTGACTGGGATCCTTCTACTGATAGCCGGGACAATTTCTGAGCTATGGATCAATCTCAGAAGATCATCTTGACTCCCTTCAACTTCTTTGAATGGAAAGTAGAGATGGAGATACTTTTGAGAGTGAAAGGACTCTACAGAGTGACTATGGAAACAAAAGCAGAGCCCAATGCAGCTGTAGAGAATATAAAATGGCACAACAGGAGGGATGAGGCCTATGGTCTCTTGTGTCTGAGTACTTGCAGAGACCTCCTTTTCCATCTTGATGGATTGACATCACCAAATGAAGTATGGGAGAATCTTGTTGATCTTTTTGGAAAGACATATGAGATGAGGGGACATCAAATCGAGAATGAACTGATCTCCCTGAGTCCCAATAGCTTTGAATCCCTACAAATCTATTTCTCCAAGTTCAAAGCACTTGTTTTGCAGCTAAAACAATGTGGGATCGAAAAGAAGGATGATCAGATGGTCTTGGCCATACTCTTGAAGCTTGGCCCTAACTATTCAGTGTTTGTTTTGACCTTCTATGCCACAAAGTTGACAGCTCAAACCTGGAAGATGCCTAGCCTTGCAGATTTCATGGAATCTCTCACACAAGAACAAGACAAGCTGGTGATAATGGGCACCATCAAACCATCCAAAGACCAAGCTCTGGTTGCTGGAGATTTGAGGGTGGATTAAAAAAGAAAAAATAAAGCTAAAAAGCCACCTGAGCAAAAGAGAGACAAGAACAAGTCTCCGAAGGAGCCTCAAGGTTCTAAGAAGAACTACTAGAAGAAGAAGAGTAAAGGAAAAATGAGCAAGTGTGCATACTGCACTAAGGGAAATCATTCTGAGAGCTTCTGCATGAAGAAGCAAATAGACATGCTGACCCAAATCCTGGAGAAGAATGGCATCTCCCTTCCACACAGCTCAAAGAAGAGGGAAGGAGGATCAAGTTCAAAAGACAGAGAGAGATTTCATGCATTGGTTGCTGGCACATCAAGCTCACCTAATTTCATCATTGATTATGGAGCTTCAAGACATATGGTTTCGACCAAGGAGGCATTCTCCTCACTTGACATGTCGAAAGGTCCATTAATAGTACTGGGAGATGATTCTCTCACTGAAATTTTGGGCAAAGGGAGGATTGATCTTGATCATGGTCAGTTCAGCAATGTGTTGTATGTTCCTGGTCTTGCCTCCAACCTCTTATCAGTGTATCAGATGACCCACAATGGGTCTCCAAAGAAGGTCATATTCTCCCCTGATGAAGTTGAGATCACAAAGATATCAAGTGGTAAATTCATTGCAAAAGGAGTTGCAAATCATACTTCGAAGGTATACATGTTCTCACACTTCCTACCCTACTCAAACCCATCTGCTCTTCTGATTCATGCTAATGAGGCAAGCAATATTTGGCATGAAATATCTTTCTGATATTAGTGAAAAAGAGATGGTCATAGGGTTACCAAAGATAAAATTTTCCAAAGGAGTCTACCAAGGTTGTATCCTAGGAAAACACCCAGAGCATAAATTTGAGAGAGCTAGGCACGAGAGAACTTCTGCACCCGTCGAGTTGATCCACAGTGATGTTGCTGGCCCATTCCCTCATATGTCCATGAGTCAGGCCAAATATGTATTGACTTTGATAGATGAATTTTCCAGGTATTGCTAGGTTTACTTCCTGAAACACAAGTCTGAAGTTTTTGGCCTCTTCAAAGTCTTTAAGGCTTTGGTTGAAAACCAGTCTGGGAGGAAACTCAAGGTCCTTGGATCTGATAATGGTGGTGAGTATGTCAAGTCTGAGTTTATTCAATATTGTGTAGATGTAGGTATTCATATGTAACATTCTATCCCTTACACACCACAGCAGAATGGTGTTGCTGAGAGGAAGAATAGATCACTGAAGGAGATGGCAACATGCATGATGGAGGCCAAAACTTTGCCACCAAAGTACTGGGCCGAAGATATAAAATATGAAGCCTATATCTAGAATAGGGTGCCTCATAAACAGCTTGATGGTATGACTCCTTTCGAAGCATGGAGTGGGCATAAGCCAGATGTGACCCATTTCAGGATTTTTGGCTCAAGGGCTTAGGCTAGAATTCCAACAGAAAAGAGGAAGGCTTTGCAGCCCCAAAGCCAAGAGTGTCTATTTGTTGGGTACTCTGAAGATTCAAAAGGGTACAAGATTATAAATTTGAGCACAAACAAAGGCTTCATTGAAAGGTGTGTTCAATTTCAAGAAGAACCCCTAGCAGCAGTGGAAGTTGGAGAAGCCTCTTCACCACCAGAACCTCTGAATGTAAGTGAAGAGATAGTTGAACATGCTGATTCTGATATGTCTGATAGTGATGATTTTATTTCAGATCCTAACATCCCTACAAGGCCAAAATGGGCAGCCAAGACCATTCATGCAGCAGGAGAGCTAGCTGGAAATCCTAATGACCCTAGGAGGACTAGATCTCAATTTGAGAGTGCTCTGTGCATGAAGGATCCTATGTTTGCTGAGAAATGCTATCTGATGGTGGAATCAGATCCTTAGGAATATGAATATGTAGTAGGATATCCAAGAAGTAAAGCAGCCATGAAGGAAGAGTTCAGCTCACTCCAAAAGAGCAACACTTGGGAGCTGGTTGATCTTCCCCCAGGTTGGAAGCTAGTTCAGTGTAAATGGGTGTACAAGACCAAATTTTTTGCTGATGGTTCATCTCTGAAGTACAAGGCTATATTGGTATCCAAGGGCCACTCACAGGTTCATGGCATAGATTACAATGAGACCTTTGCACCAGTGGCAAAGATGGACTCCATCAGGCTAGCCTTAGCCATTGCAGCTTCAAAGCAATGGGAGGTACATCACATGGATGTAAAGTGTGCCTTCCTGAATGGAGATCTCACTGAAGAGATATACATGTAGTAGACTCAAGGATTTTCTACTAACCCATCTCTTGTGTGCAGGTTAATAAAGTCATTGTATGGGCTAAAGCAAGCCCCCAGGGCTTGGTATGCCAAGATTGATAGCTTCTTGCTATCACTGAATTTTGTTCGGTGCAAATTAGATCCAAATGTATATTTAAAGTTAATTAATGGTTCATTAATGATCATTATGTTATATGTTGATGACCTCCTCATTACAGGAATCTCAAAGGATGAGATTGCTTCCTTGAAGGGTGCAATGAACCAAGCCTTCTCCATGACAGATTTGGGGCTCTTAAGCCAATTCTTGGGGCTTGATATTGCTCAAAAAAATATGGAATCAAGGTGCACTAGTCCAAGTATGCCTTGGATTTTCTGAACAAATTCAGAATGAAGGATTGCAAGCCAAGAAAGACTCCTTTCCTTTCAGGAGTGAAGCTTGAAGAAGCTGATTCTTCACCTATGGTAAACAATACACTGTATAGGCAATTGATTGGATGTTTGTTGTATCTTACACATAAGAGAACTGATCTTTATTATGCAGTAAGTGTGGCTTCTAGATACATGGATCAGCCTCATGAGATCCATTGGAAAGCAGCCAAAAGGATCCTTAACTTTGTTCAGGGAACAAGGACACATGGGATCTTCTATAAAGCTAAATCTGATCTTGATTTGATTGGGTTTACTGACAGTGATTGGGAAGGTGATAGCACAGAAAAAAAAAGTCCACATCAGGATATGTGTTCATGCTTGTAGAAGGACCAATCAGTTGGTCAAGCAAGAAACAGAGTGCCATTGCACTCTCATCTACAGAAGCAGAGTACAGAGGAGTTGTAAATGCAACAACTCAATGTTTATGGTTGTAGGGGTTACTTGGAGAGTGTGGCTTCGAATAAGAATACTCAACTACTATCTACTGTGATAATCAGAGTACTATTCAAATATGCAATGATCCAGTTCAGAATCAGAGAACCAAACACATTGAGATCCATATGCACTACATCAGAGAGCTTGTGCATGATGGCACCATTCACCTACTCTTCTGTTCATATTCAGAACAAGTAGCTGATATCTTCACCAAAGCATTTTGTGAGAAGACCTTCAGAAATCTCAAATCACTGCTGGGGATTGTTGATCATGCTGTGAAGCATGAGTGAAGACAATATTTCCAAATTTTGTTTTACAGTCCATGTTTAAGGGAGGATTTTCCCATTGGGTTTTTGCCTCTTTCCTTGGTTAAATGGACATGCAGTATGTAAAGGGTGACTAAGCCTTGTTTATAGGCGCTATAATTTTTTGATATATTACTCATAAGTCAGGCTTAAGGGGGGGTGTTAGAATAATCAACCCATATTTAGCTACCTTAGACATTAATTAATCCATTTTTGTCTTATTTGCCTAGTTTCTATGTTCCATCATATGCAAGTTGTCATCTACACATCCATAGTGGTAAAACTTGCTAATTTTGACTCATGGAGTGCTTGGGAAACCTTAAGGAATCAAATATACTTTATTCCTGGCCTCCAAGGCGCCATTCTGCTTTTTCTACTTTATTGCCTGCTTTTTCAGTGCTTTAAGGCAATTGGGAAAGTTTGACTAGGTGAGGTTAACTAGTTTTTTGTCCTCCACATCCTCCACTCTTTTCTCCTATGAAAAGGATGTATGAGTTTTCCTTCCATTACCTTTTAGCTTTCCCAAGTGATTTTTCCAATTCGTGAGCTCCTTGACTGTTTTGGAAACTACTTTATGCACCTATGGGGGATTTGCTTAATTTTAGTAAGCCTGCTTTTGAATAGATTCGAATTGCCTCCTCATGCATTCGAATCCCTTATGTAATTATTTATTGCAGTAGCCTATGATGTTACAGGGTTGGCTATTGTACACTGAGTTAATACAGTTTAGTGTTCAGCTCCATATTCAGTCTCTTTTGTGAGTGATTTTGCATGTACAATTGATAATTGTTGTGAGTGTAATTGTTCTATCACTGGGTTCAATTTCCACACATGGTACCCTAGGACAAGTATAGGAACCCCCTATTGGGGTCCTTGATATCGATGATATTATGAGTATATGGTGGATACCTTCTCCTTGTTGATGTTAAGTATATGGATGTGAATACATTTGAATCCCTCATTCCTTTGATGATTCCCATTAAAACCTTTGACCTTGGAACTTATGCATAAGGTAACATGGTCTTTGGCACCTTTATGTGAGGAGTCATGATGTCTTGTACAAATTGAAGAATGTGAGGGTATTAGACCAAAAATTTGCAAATAAACCCATCATAGGGAGATATTGCTTGTCAATCTATTTCCGTTTATATGTGGAGCATCTTCTAACTCTTTACAGTTGAAGATATATTAATTTTTTAAGTTGGTATACCCCGCCTTTTTGGGTCAACCGACCAAACAAAAGAGAATTTAATTATTTGTAATTTTGAATTGCATGTTGTCCTAGTTTGTACTAAATTTCCTCCACAACATATATAGATATAATTTTAAACATTTCATTTGTTCATCATCAATTATCTTAGTATTTTCGCAAGTCTTGGAGAAAAGTGCAAAACTTTGTGGAGGAGAAATTTCTAGGCATCTTCACTAAAATTGGCATAACTTTCTCATAGGGAATCATAATTACAAAATTATTGGCTCATTGGAAAGATTTTTATGAGGGCTATGTGGTGACATTATATATATATTTTTTATCTACTGTTTCTTCCTCTTGTGATCTTCGAAAGGTATGGTTTATGTTTTCGGGTTTCTCTTGTGATGACATGTCCCTCATGGATAGAGTTCATCTTTGATCTTATTATGTGAGTCTCTATATTGGTGTATGTATTTGGAGTCATTTTGGAGGATATGATGATGATGTTGCATACCTTTGTGCTATGATATGATACACTTTATGATGATAATGCATGTACACTCTATGATGTTGATGCACTCCTATACAATATGATGTACATGCATACCATAGTGTGATGATTCTCTTCTATGCACTGTGATGTATACTTGATGTTGATGATGCATACATGGTGCACGCTGAGATTATTATGATGTTTATTTGATGATGAGGATGCATATCCCATGACGACAATGCATACCGATGATGATGATGCATGACGATGCATTCCTTATTTTCAGTGAAAGCAGAGTAGAATTACTTGTTTGGTAATTGTGTATGATGAGGTGTACCATGAGCAATGTATGGTAGTGAAATGATTTATTGGTATATAGGGATAATTTGTCAGTGATCAAAGTGAAGAGGTTATCAACATCATATTTATAGTTTGGTTTGACAGGTTCACAGGTTCGACAATCTTTTTCTTATTTGGGTGTAAGGACGGGACAAGGAAAGGAGGTTGTAGCCTTTTTCTGGTTGTAGGCGAAAAACTAGGGAGGTGTAGCTTCCTTCAGGTTGTAGCCTCTAAATCAGGTGGCCATAGCCTCCTTCTAGTTGTAGCTATAAAATTGAAGTCTTTGTAATAAGGGGGTTTTTTTCTCCTCCTAGTTATTTCTATAAAACTATTTTAAAAAGGATTCTGTGGTTTTACCCCCAGGACTTGGGTTTCCATGTCAAAAATTATTATGTACTGTGAAGCTTGTTATTTTCATATACATTCATGATATGTTTTGATTGGTGATCAACAAATTTCTTTTGATTAAAATTTTTATATTGTGCAAATACTGATTCACCCCCCTCTCAGTATTTCAAAAATTGGTATCAGAGCGGGTTCCTTCAAAACAAACTAACCACTGTAAGGTAATCATGGGAAAGTTTGATAAACAAAGAAAAACTAGAACACCCTTGTTTGATGGGAGCAATGACATATTCTGGAGCATAAGGATGAGAGCCTTCATATAAGCTCAAGGAATAGAAATACAGAAAAGTATTGAGAATGGGTACAAGGTACCACAAACCATACCAACAGATGCAGCTGAGTTGGCTCAATACAAAAACAAATCAAAGGCTAGAAATAACCTTCTAGGTGCTATAAATGAATATGTATTCAACAAAGTGATGCATTTCCCCTCTACAAATTAAATGTGGGAAAAAATCCAAACAACATATGAAGGAGATAACAAAGTCAAGGAAGCCAAAATTCAAACATAAAGAGGACAATTTGAATAGCTAACGATGAATGAAGACGAAGACATATCAACCTATATTCTTCAAGTTGATAAACTTGTGAATACCATCAAAGGTTTGGGAGAAGAAGTTGAGGAGTCCATATTTATTCAAAAAGTTCTAAGAACAATTCCCAAAAGGTTCCACCCCAAGATCTATGCACTAGAAGAAAGAAGAAATATGAAGACTATGACAATAGATTGACTGCATGGGACTCTTGTGGCTTACACAATGAGAATTGAAGATGAAGGCACACCAATAAAGGAAGAAACATTCAAGGTCTCCTCCAAACAAGATGGGAAGAACAAATAAACAAAGGACAAGACAATAAGTGGTGAATCTGATGATGAATAAATAACTAAATTTGTTTGGAAATTGAAGAGAGGCACTAGGAAATCCAAAGGTAAGTTACCTCTTAAATGTTTTTCATGTGGAAAGATAGGAAATTTTCCTTCTAAATGTTCCTATGCAAAGAACTCAAGTAGTGATGAAGATGATAGCTTCAAACCCTACAATAATTACAATATTAAGAACATAGGGAAGTTTGCAAAGAAGAAAATTCTCTATACATAAAGGGACACCATCTCATCCAGTTGTAACTGTGACAATGATAGTGGCATTGACTTTGATGATGATGGAAAACCTGATAAGGTAATATTTATGGAAATAAACTCAAATCAGGATCCTAATGTTGATGAAAAATTCAAAGGTTAAGGTGAAGTAGATCTTGAACAAGAACTTATAAGCGCATTGAAAGAGTTGAAGAAAGTCAAGAAAGAAAATAGGGTACTTAAGGAAGAGACACAAATTTTGGAACAAATCATTACTGACTTAAAGGTAAAACTAGAACAATCCAAAAGAATCAAAGACTCTCTTACTGAAAAAGTGATTGAAAGTGTGAAAGAAAAATAAAATTGTAAGGCTGAGATAGTATCTTTGAAGACAAAATTATAGAAAAAATATATCGACAAGAGTTATGAGAAGAACTCCAAGATTCTAGAAAAAATGATCAAAAATCAAAATCCCTTCTTTCACAAGACTGGTATACGATACAAGTATAATACGATGAATCCTCAATCCTAATGATGACAAGTAATGAAGAGAATCCAAGAAGTTATGAAGAAGTTGTCACGGAGTCCACAAATGAAGAAGAGATCAAATGTCAACCAGAAAAACCCATATCAAAAGGAGGGCCAACATAAAGACCAGATCTCAAAAGAACACCTGATTCATATGTTTCGAGGTATGGATATCTCTTTTATTGGAATTGCTTTACATGTGGAATATTTGGAGACAAAGTTGTAAAGTGTTTTCAAAGAATAAATTTTGAAACAAGTAACAACCATGCAAGCCTCAGACAATCACAATACAGTAACATATTTGGTCCCTTGATATTAGAAATAGAATGTTACAAGTGTAACAACTTTGGACATATAGCTATAGATCGCAGAATGAAGAGATCAATAGTAAGAAATGAGGAAATGTACAACAAGGTATGGATCAAATGTAAGAACAACTATGAATGTGGAATTTATCTTCAAGCTCATAATTATAGCTCTAGTAAATGGTATGTTGATAGCGGTTTATCCAAGCATATGACAAGTAACAAAAGTGGTTTTGTCAATATTGAAAAGGATAAAGGATCTGTATCTTTTGGGAATAACAATTAAAAAAAAGTGTTGGGGAAGGGAACAGTAAAGCTCAGAAGGAAAAAATCCCTATATGAAAATGTCTTGCTTGTAGACAACATGAAGCACAATATGCTAAGCATCAATTAGATGTGTGATCAAGGAAATGAACTCACCTTTAACTCAAAAGGATGCACAATAAGGAAGCATGTATCAGGAAAGTTAGTAGCCACAACCACTAGGGATCCCAACAACATATATGTGTTGGATGAGAGTAAGTCCGAGAAATGTCACTTGGGAAAAGAAGATGAAATATGGATTTGGTACAGAAGAATGGGGCATATACATTTTGACAATTTGGTCAAAATCTACAAAAACCAAGTAGTATGGATAAATCCTGAAGTTACAAATCCCACTAACTCTGTATGTGAACGGTGCCAACATGGAAAAAAAACAAGAGTACATTTCAAGATAAAATAACATTCTTCTACAAAACCTTTGGTGCTTGTTCACACTGACCTATGTGGACCAACCAAGAGAAAAGGACTGAATGGTGAAAAATATTTCATGCTACTTATTGATGACTATACCAGGCTAACAATGGTTATGTCTTCTCAATGGGAATTTAGAATCTTTTGGATGTTTCAAAACATTCAAGGAATTGGTCAAGAATGAAATAGGGTCACAAATCAAGTGCCTCAGATATGACAATGGTGGATAATTCACTTTTGATGCATTCAACAAGTACTGTGAAGAGCATGGAATAAAGAGACAATTTTCAATATCTAGAACACCTTAGCAAAATGGAGTTGCTGAAAGAAATAATAGATCAGTAATGGAAATGGCTCGAACCATGTTAAATGAATCCAAGTTGAATGACAAATTTTGGGGACATGCAGTTCATACAGCAATACACATCTTGAACATAGGATTAATCAAAAGAAACGATGATAAAACTCCCTACGAGCTATGGACCGGAAGAGCGGCAAATGTACGACACTTCAGAATCTTTGGACGCAAGTGTTACATCAAAAGAGAAGATAAGAAGATTGGAAAATTTGACTCTCGAGTAAACGAGGGAATTTTCATTGGATATTCATCCAAAAGGAAAGCTTACAAATGCTACAATTTGAGATTATACAAGGTGATCGAAAGTATCAACGTGAATATAGATGAGGGAAAACTAACATCATCCAGAGAAGACTCAAAAGAATCAGGCGATGAAGAAGAGGAAGTTTTAGATCACAAATAAATGAAGAAAATTAAAATGGAAGAACAACTAGATGAAGAACAAATATTGGAAGATGAAGAATAGAGTCAACCAACTATGGAACAAGAAGAACAAAAGGATCAATAGATACCTAAGAACAAGTGCCAGAATAATAATCCATTAGATCAAATTATTGGTGATAAGGATGCCAGAATAAGAACTAGAAGAAGACTATGTGTAATAAATGAGCGGGTACACTTCTCTCTATTGTCTACAACTGAACCATAAAATTTTATAGAGGCCGATACAGATGAGTAATGGGTCAGAGCAATGGAAGAATAATTAGATCAGACTGAGAAGAATGAAACATGGGAATTTTTTCCTAGGCCAAACAACAAGAATGTGATCGGCACATAGTGGGTTTTCATAAACAAAATGAATGAAGATGGACAGGTGATAAAAAACAAGGCTTGATTAGTTTGTAAAGGCTATGCTCAGATCTAAGGAATAGAATTTTAAGAAAAATTTGCACCAGTAGCCATAATGGAAGCTATCAGAATGATATTGGCTTATGATTGCTCCAAAGACATCAAAGTGTATTGGATGGACATAAAATCAGAATTTCTAAATGGGGAATTAGAAGAAGAAGTTTACATCGAACAACCAAAAGGATTTCAACTTTCAGAAAACAAGGACTATGTATGCAGACTCAAAAGGGCTTTATATGGGATAAAGCAATCTCCTAGAGCTTAGTGCTCTAGATTGGAAAGGTACTTGAAACAACAAAACTTTAAGAGGGGAAGTGCATATAGAAATTTTTACATCAAGTAAGACAATGACAACATACTCATCATTGAATTTTATGTCGAAGATATCATCTTTGGAAGTGATGATGATTAATTGAGCTAACAATTTAATAAGGACATGAAGAAAGAGTTTGAAATGTCATTACTCGGTGAATTTACCTTCTTCTTGGGACTCCAGGTATCTCAAAGAAAATAAGACATTTTTATTGCTCAGATGAAATACATCAAGGAAATTTTAAAAAAATTCTAGATGGAAGATTGTAAACCTGTGAGTACTCCTATGATCACCGGTTGTAAACTCAGAAAGGAATATGAATCAAAATAAGTTGATCAAAGGCTTTGTATACCAATGATTGGTAGTCTTCTATATGTAAAAACCTCACGAATATATTTGATGCAGGTCGTTGGACAAGTTGCAATATTCCAAGCTGATCCAAAGGAAACTCACATTATAGCATTTAAAAGGATCTTCAAATATCACGAAGGGACTATGGAGTTTGGACTTTGGTATCCAAAATGAAATGAGCTAACATTGATAGCTTATTTAGACATAGATTGGGAAGGATTTGTTGACGATAGAAGAAACACCAGTGGAACAACATTCTTTCTAGGAAATTGTCTAGTATCTTGGTCGAGAAAAAAATAGTCTTCAGTGTCCTTATCAATTGCAAAAGTAGAATATATAGCAACAACTTGTTGTAATCATATTCTTTGGATGAAGCAAACCCTACAAGACATACACATGACATGCAATTAGCTGATTCCATTTCTATGTGACAATATGAGTGCCATCAGTATCTCTAAGAATCCAGCTATGCACTCCAAGACCAAGCACATTCCAATCAAATTTTGCTTTCTTCAGGAACAAGTTACATAAAAGAATATCAAGTTGGAATATATTGGGACAAAATAACATGTTTCAGACATTTTTAGTAAGCCTCTCCCAAAATATACTTTTGAGTACCTCAGAGAAAAATTGGGAGTCATAATATCTCCTAACTGAATTGATCTATCTTGAACAACACAACAGTATGACAGGGGGAGCATGAGAGATGTACCCTTTTCCATTGATGCCAAAGGGGGAGAAAAAACTGAACAAGGTAAAGGAAGCCTGCTCTAAGGGGGATATTTTTGGACAAAGGAAGATCATTCAAAGGGGTATATTTGTGGATAAAGGAAGCTCATTTTAATGGGGATATTTGGAGTTTTCATCAATGAAAAAGGGCGATAGTGTTGACTAAATTGTCATTGATTCCAACATCTGTGTTGAGGAGATTTATGATGCCAACAAGTGTTTGTTGATGTGTATCGGTGCCCCTTGAGGAGACCTTGAGGGTTTGAAGTCAGTTAATGTCAAAGGATACCTTTTGACCTTATATAAGCCCAATTTTGAAGCCCTTGTAGCCCTTTGGACAGTGGCAAAATCCTTAAACACCCTCTAGAGTTTTTGAGTAACCCTAAGTTTTTTTATGGTTCCCCAGTACCAAAAACTATGACATACAACCCTAGAAAGAGTCCTTGGTGGGTTAAATGATTGTAGAACTTCAAAGATTCCAAATGACCCATTATGTGGTCATTTTTTTTTTCAATGAGGCCATGGTACCCTAGGAGAAATCTAGGCACCCCCACACCTTGGTGGTGTTGGGGTCCTTGATACCCTTGATATGATTAGTATATGGTGGAGACCTCCTCCTTGTTAATGTTAAGTATGTGGATGTGAATACAATTGAATCCCTCATTCCTTTGATGATGTCCATTAAATACTTTGACCATGGAACTTATGCATAAGTTAATATGGTCTTTGACACCTTTATGTGTGGAGTCTTGATGTCCTGTACAAATTGAAGAATGTAAGTGTATTGGACCAAAAATCAAGAATGTAAGTGTATTGGACAAAAAATTTGCAAGTAAACCCATCATAGGTAGATATTACTCGTCAATCCATTTTCGTTGATATGTGGAGCATCTTCTAACTCCTTACGGTTGAAGAGATATGAATTTTTGAAGTTGGTGTACCACACCTTTTTGGGTTAGCCGACCAAACAAAAGAGAATTTAATTATTTGTAATTTTGAATAGCATGTCGGACCAGTTTGAGGTACTAAATTTCCTCCACAACATATATAAATAGAATATGAAACATTTCATTTGTTCATCATCAATTCTCTCATTATTTTCCCAAATCTTGGAGAAAAGTGCAAAACCTTGTGGAGGAGAAATTTCTGGGCATCTTCACTAAAATTGGCATGAATTTCTCATACAGAATCAAAATTACAAAATTGTTGGATCGTTGGGAGGATTGTTATGAGGACTATGTGGTGAAATGATATAGATATTATTTTGGTTTTTCTATTGTTTCCTCATATTGTGATATTCGAAAGGTATGGTTCATGCTTTTGAGTTTCTCTTATGATGACACATGTCTCTCATAGATAGAGTTCACCTTTGATCAATGGTATGTGAGCCTCTATATTAGTATATATATTTGGAGTCATTATGGAGGATATGATGATGATGTTGCATACCTTTATGCTATGATATGATACACTTTATGATGATAATGCATGTACATTGTATGATGTTAATGCACTCCTATACAATATGATGTACATGCATACCATAGTGTGATGATTCTCTCCTATGAACTATCATGTATACTTGATGTTGATGATGCATGAACGGTGCACATTGAGATGATGATGATGAGGATGCATACCTTATGATTATGATGCATACCTATGATGATGATGCTTGCCAATGCATGCCTTATGATAAGTGAAGGAAGAGCATAATTACTTGTTCAGTAATTGTGTAAGATGATGATCTAGGAGGATCCAGGAAGGACAAATTTTCAAATTCCTCCAATCTCAGAAAAACCAGCACCAGATCAAAGGGCTCGTCAAGATGATTCCAAAAGTGTTCATTTCACCTCAAACGGACTCCATATGAGAAATTTATCGCGTTCTGTTCTATGAGGTCAATAGGCAAAATTGACAAAAAGAGGTGCCACATGGCACCACTGACAGGGTGACACATGGCATCCATACTGTACAAACATGATGACATGGCACCACTGACAGGGTGACACATGGCATCCGTACAGTATGAACGGATGACATGGCAGTTGTATGGACATACAGGTGGCAGTATGGTCCAATTAGGATGTGACATGTGTCATGTACAGACGATGAGGTGGCAATCCAGTTAGCAGTACGGACCAATCCAAATGTGACACGTGTCTGTACGGAGGTGACTGCACAACTTAATTGGCAGTATGGAAAATGAGTTGGTAGCTAACTGGGCGTTGAGGTGGACCAATCCAGAACTGCCATGTGGCAGCACCGGATTGGCCAATATTGATTGAAGTTCACCAAAATGTTGCTGCTCCGCCGGTTTCGAACTCCTAACCTCCCATACCGTGTCTCCACGTCTTTACCAACTGCACTGGTAGTGTTCTTTGTATAATGTATGGAAATAATATTATTTAAAGTGGCATTTTGAGCCCTAAAGGAGTCGAGGCTTAGCCCCGACCTTGGTTTTTCCTCCAGTGTGACCGGGAGCTCCGACCAGCACGGGAGCCCGTGCTCTATTTTAGCACATGTCAAATTATAAACTATATAAAATGGGTTATAAGTGGGTCTAAAAACAAGTTACGTTATAACAAATTTGTTTAAAAAAAAAACCATATTGTGGGTTCAATGAACCATGTGGTTTTGGGGGAAAAGAATTTTATTGTAATATTCTAAAAATATAAAATGTGGTTGGCATAGTTGTAACTATGTCAACTACATAATTTAAGAAGAGCCTAACCAAGTGTGGGGAGTTGGAACCATATGCCTTCTTGGGCAAAATTTGTTGTAACTAAAGAATCATGAGGAGAATGTGGAGTGGGCAAGCCAAGCCTATATAAACCCACTTAATTTCCATTTACAAAGCAGGCTTTGGAGTGGAGACTTTGTAGCTAAAGGAGAGAAGGGAGATTGCATAGCTCTGCAGGAGGAAGGTACAAGTGTTTATACTCATTTTACACCGTCTTCAGGCTTCGAAGTTGCTAGAAGCAGTCTGGTTGTGTTTTGGGCAGCGGTTCTCTTCCTGACCATTGTCGCCAAGGTATCATTGTATCATTGCCATGTATTTTGCCTTCATGCTGAGATTATAGATCGACCCTCCTATTCAAAAGCAGGCCCGGAGACATATTCCATCCTGGATGAACTCCGTTATCAACTTGTTGTCTTTACGTGTGTATTGTATATGTTGTTTGGTTCTCTTCTTATGGATTTGTGAGCTTCATTCATGCTCTCTATGCAATTCATGTTAACGTCATAGAGTAGTAAAGATCTTGTTTTCGGATCATGTGGTATCAGAGCAGGTCTATTTGACGTTGGATTCTGAGAGTGGATGCTCACGAGGGCTAAACTGCAAGTTGGTGAGGGTACATTAGAGCCTTACAATTCCGAGATTGGGCGTGCACACTGAAGGAGGAATATTGATGCTAATCATGCCCGCATCGAGATGGAGACAAACTTTCACAAGGTCTTCTACATGATGGCCGACAAGGTAGACAAGTTGTTTGCAGACTATGAAGAACGCATGGCAAAAGAAATAAAAGGCAGTGAAGTAAAGAAGGAAGACAAAGAAGTGAAGGAAGAAGGCAACGCTTCAGTTAACCAAGGAGGAGGTGGCAAAGAGCCTCTTGAGCCTCCCTCTTTACCTTCAGCTTCAAGCACAAGTTGAAGTGCTTCTTCCTCATCTCATTCTCATCATTCCAAGGTTCCTCACAAAGAGCCTCAAAAGAAGCCCTTATTGAAGCTCGATGTGAAGTTTGATTTGCCCAGGTTCAATGGGGAAGCAAATGCAGAGAAGTTGAACAATTGGATAAGGCAAATTGAGGTCTATTGCCGAGTCCAGCAGATCAAAGAAGAAGATGTGAATATTCAGTTGGATTCACTTCGGCTGATAGGCACCGCACTTGTATGGTGGGAAAGCAAGCTTAAGCAAGGTAGCAAACAAATGGGTAATCTTCTCTCATCGTGGTCTGCTTTCATTTTTGCTTTATGTAAGCAATTTTATCCGTTGGGTTATGTTCAAAAGGCTATGATGGATTGGAAAAGTTTTAGACAAGGCAAGGGTCAGAGTGTTCAGAATTTTACTGAAGAATCTAGAAAGAAAGCTTTAGAGTTGAATATTTCTTTAGATTCTCCTGACACTCTTTTGAAGTACATTGGTGCTCTTCATCATTATCTACACCATACTTTGTTGTTGTTGAATCCTACTAGTGTGGATGAAGCAAGTGTTTAGGCTACTCATCTTGAGAGCAGGGGGAAGCATTTGCAAGAAGACCATCCGAAAAAGCCTTTCAAGCCCAACAACAACCACAAGTCCAAAAAGAATGACAAGAGCAAGAAGACAACTACTACCAAGAAGGAAGGAGGAAATCTCCATTGCAAACATTGCGACACTGATGGGCATGATGAAGAAAGTTGTTGGAAGTTTCATCCTGAACAGAGGCCAAAGAATTATGGAGGCAAAAAGAAGAAAAAGACCGTTGCAACAGCGCAACGAGATTTGGGTTCCAACTCAGGTGACGAAACCATGATTATAGCCGTGGGAATGCAAGGTAACGAAACTCCTCATACTGGTTCAAGTTCTACCCATGTTTCTAAAGAAAATGATAAAAGAAGAAGTGAGTTGTTTCACATCAAAGTTGTGTCTAAGCATACAAAGATTGAAACATTATTTGATCCAGGTTCTCAAGTAAATTTGATCTCAGAATCAGTTCTTAAGAAGTTGGGCATATAGACTAAACCTCACCCCAAGCCTTATCCTATTGGATGGGTATGTGATAATGCTAAGCTACATGTGACTAAGCAATGCAGGTTAAGGTTTGCTATTGCTTCAAAGTTGATTGATGACGTGTACTTAGATGTTGTTCCTCTTGACATCTGCAGTATCGTATTGGGAAGCCCATACTTGTATGATCAAAAAGCAATATTCTTCTGTCATGGGAACAAGTACCATCTCACCAAAAATGGGGTGGAGTACATTATGAGAGCTCACAGTATGAAGGCTAACACCACTCTTGTTAGTGCAGGACAGATGAAGAGACTCATCAACACTAATAAGAGATACATGCTCATGGTTGTGAGAGCAAAATATGCTGAAGCATCCGATGCTTTCAAAGGTTGTGATCCTTCTCATAAAAAGGCTATGATTGATATTGTGGCTAACTATGATGAAATATTTCAGGAACCTACAAGTTTGAATCCCAAAAGGGAGATTCAACATGAGATTCATCTCCAGCAGGATTCCCCTCTTCCTAATGTGGGCATGTACAGGTTGTTCGCAGTTGAAATGGTAGAGATTAAGAAGAAGGTTCAAGACTTGTTGGACCAAGGAGTGATCAGACCCAGCTCCTCTCCATGTGGTTCACCGATTGTGTTGGTGATGAAGAAATATGGCACATGGAGGATGTGCGTTGACTATCGGGCTCTCAACAAAATCACGATCAAGAATTGATACCCGCTTCCTCGCATAGATGACTTGCTCGACCAGTTGAAATATGATGTGTTATTTACCAATTTGGATTTGCGCAATGGCTACCACTAGATCCGAATTGCAGAAAGTGATGTGTGGAAGACGGCCTTCAAGACCAAGCAAGGTCTATTTGAGTGGTTGGTGATGCCCTTTGGGATTTGCAATGCACCTGCAACCTTCATGCGGGTAATGAATGATGTTTTCCGGCCATTCTTAGATGATTTTGTCATTGTATACTTAGATGATATCTTGGTCTTTAGCAAAACTTGGGAAGCACATGTGGGGCATTTAAAGCAAGTTATAGATACTTTGAAAAAGGAGAAATTGTATGTAAAATTGTCAAAGTTTGAATTTGGAAAAACTTCATTAGTTTACTTGGGTCATATTGTAGGAGGTGGAAATTTAAAAATTGATCCTTCAAAAGTTGATGTAATTGTCAATTGGCCTAAGCCTACTAACGCTACTGAAGTGATAAGATTTTTAGGAGCTGTTCAATATTGGAGGAGGTTCATTCAGAACTTCTCATACATAGCATCTCCTTTGCATGCCTTAAAAAGTGTGAAGAAAGCCTTCGACACATTGAAGGGAAAGATCAGCACCGCCCCAGTCCTAGCCTTGCTCGATTTGCAGCAGCCATTTGAGATAGAGACAGATGCCAGTGGATATGCCATGGGGGCAGTATTGATGCAGCACCGCAAGCCTATTTTCTACCATTCAGAGACTTTTACTCAAGCAGTGATCAACTACCCCACCTATGACAAAGAGTTATATGCTTTGGTTCAGAGTGTCAAGAATTGGAAACACTACTTGATGGGTAAGGAGACGATCATCCATACTGATCATCATCCCTTGCAGTATCTCCAGTCCCATACTAAGCTCCAGCAAGCTTGTCATTTCAGGTGGATGGGATTTCTTCAACAATTCCATCTAGTGATCAAGTACAAGAAGGGTACTAGTAACAAAGTGGAAGATATGCTTTCTAGACCTCCTATTGTTGCATCTATTGTTTTGAAAAATGCTTCTTTGTCCCATGAAAGTTATATTGAGCAGTATGCTACTGATGATGATTTCAAGGATATTTATGAGAAGCTAACCAATGGCACACAGGTGGAAGACTACTATTTGCAGGGAAAGTTGCTCTATCATTTGGGAAAATTATGTGTTCCTATCAGTGAAAGAGTCCATATAATACGAGAAGCTCATACTTCTCTTGTATCAGGAAATTTTGGGGTAGGTAAGACTTTGGCTCATTTGCAAAGACTTGTGTATTGGCCTCGCATGAAAGATATTGTAACAACATATGTAAAGGGGTGTGTGATGTGCTCCACTTGTAAGCCCACTAATAGAAAATTGGGGCTGTACTCACCACTTCCTGTTCCTTCCCATCCTTGGGAAATAATTTCCATGGATTTTGTGGGGGGTTTGCCTATGTCTAGGAGGGGTCATGACTACTTGTATGTGGTCATGGATAGGTTTAGCGAGATGTGTATTCTTATGCCATGTAAAAATTAGTTCACTACAGAGCAGGCTGCTTCTCTTTTCTTTCAGCATGTATGGGTTCACTTTGGAATCCCTACGTCCATTATCTCGGATCGGGACTCCCAATTCCTTGGATATTTTTAGACAAAATTATGGTGTATGATGGACACCAAGTTGAAGAGGAGCACTGCTTTCCATCCACATATCGACGGACAGACAGAGGTAGTCAACTTGACAGTTGTTCATTTGCTTCGAGGTTATTGCAACAAGCATCCTAAGTTATGGGATGAGCAGATCCAGTATGTGCAGCATGCCTACAACGGGGCTATGCATTCTTCCACTCAGAGCTCACCATTTGAGACATGCTTTGGGTACTTTCCAAAGACTCCATTGGACTTGAATTATGGGAGAGAGGTTGATTCAAGCACTTCTAAGGATGAAGACAAAGCCCACAGGTTCATTCAGAGAGTTCAATAGGTACATCAAGCAGTGCAAGAGCAGTTGGAGAAGAGTCAAGCCCAGTACAAGGCTCACCATGACAAGCATAGAGTTGATCATCAGTTTCAGGTGGGAGATCAAGTGTGGCTTCACATCAATAATGAGAGGATGAAAGGAGAAGGCAATAAGCTCAAGCCTATTAGATATGGTCCCTTCACCATCTTGGAGAAGATTGGGACGAATGCCTTTTGCTTAGAGCTACTGCCATACATGCATATCTACTCAGTAGTGAATGTGGAGAACTTGAAACTCTATGAGCCTCCCATGATCATGGATGAAAGGGAGAATGTCTCATTGCCATCAATTGATGAATTTTATCCTAAGTACATGGATGAGCTAAAGGAAGATGTCATCTTGGACAGAAGAACAAGGACTTCTTGCAGAGGTGATGTTGATTATCTTCGAGTGGGCATCAAAGGCACTCATCTAGGAAAATCCAAGTGGATGGAGAAGGAGAAAGTGAGGGAGCAATTCCCTCACCTATTTGTTGATTAGTAAAGGATTTTGGAGGCCAAAAGCTTCTTAGTGGGGAAGAATGATCCAGGAGGATCCAGGAAGGCCAAATTTTCAAATTCCTCCAATATCAGCAAAACTAGCGCCAGATCAAAGGGCTTGTCAAGACAATTCCAACGGTGTTTGTTTCACCTCAAATGGACTCCGTATGAGAAAGTTATCGCGTTCTGTTCTATGAGGTCAACAGGCAAAATTGGCAAAAAGAGGTGCCACATGGCACCACTGACAGGGTGACACATGGCATCTGTACTATACAAACATGATGACATGGCACCACTGACATGGTGACATGTGGCATCCATACAGTACATACAAATGACATGGAAGTTGTACGGACAGACATGTGGCAGTATGGTCCAATCAAGATGCAACACGTGTCCTATACGAATGATGAGGTGGCAATCCAGTCAGCAGTACGGACCAATCTGAATGTGACACATGTCAGTATGGAGGTGACTGCACAACTTAATTGGCAGTATGGCAGATGAGTTGGTAGCTGACTGGGCGTTGAGGTGGACCAATTTGGAACTACCACTTGGCAGCACCAGATTGGCCAATATTGATTGAAGTTCACCAAAATGTTGTTGCTCCGCCGGTTTCAAACTCCTGACCTCCCATACCCTGTCTTCGCGCCTTTAACAACTGCGCTGGTAGTGTTCTTTGTATAATGTATGGAAATAATATTATTTAAAGTGGCATTTCGAGCCCCAAAGGAGCCGGGGCTTAGCCCCGACCTTGGTTCTTCCTCCAACGTGACCGGGAGCTCTGAATAGCACAGGAGCCCGCGCTCTATTTCAGCACATGTCGAATTATAAACTATATAAAATGGGTTATAAGTGGGTCTAAAAACAATTTACGTTATAACAAATTTGTTTTAAAAAAATACATTATTGTGGGTTCAATGAACCATGTGGTTTTGGGGGAAAATAATTTTATTGTAATATTCTAAAAATATAAAATGTGGTTGGCATAGTTGTAACTATGTCAACTACATAATTTAAGAAGAGCCTAACCAAGTGTGGGGAGTTGGAACCATATGCCTTCTTGGGCAAAATTTGTTGTAACTAAAGAATCATGAGGAGAAAAAGGAGTGGGGCAAGCCAAGCCTATATAAACCCACTTACTTTCCATTTACAGAGCATGCTTTGGAGTGGAGACTTTGTAGCTAAAGGAGAGAAGGGAGATTGCGTAGCTCTGTAGGAGGAAGGTACGAGTGTTTATACTCGTTTTACACCGTCTTCAGGCTTCGGAGTTGCTGGAAGCAATCTGGTTGTGTTTTGGGCAGCAGTTCTCTTCCTGAACATTGTCGCCAAGGTATCATTGTATCATTGCCCTGTATTTTTCCTTCATGCTGAGATTATAGATAGGCCCTCCTATTGAGAAGCAGGCCCGGAGACGTAGTCCATCCTGGATGAACTCCATTATCAACTTGTTGTCTTTATGTGCGTATTTTCTATGCTGTTTGGTTCTCTTATTATGGATTTGTGAGCTTCATTCATGCTCTTTATGTAATTCATGTTAACGTCATAGAGTAGCAAAGATCTTGTTTTCGGATCAGATGAGGTATACAATGATGTACATGAGCAATGTATGGTAATGAAATGAATTGTTGTTATACATGGATGATTTGGCAATGATCAGAGTGTAGAGTTTATCAACAATGTATTCATATTTTGGTTTGACAAGTTGACAGGTTCAAAAATCTTTTTCTTATATGGGTGTCAAGACAAGGAAAGGAAATGAGGTTGTAGCCGTAAAACTAGGGATTTGTAGCTTCATTTAGGTTGTATCCTATAAATCAGGAGGTTGTAGCCTCCTTCTAGTTGTAGCTGGAAGATTGAAGTATTTTTAATAAGGGGGTTGTTGCCTCCCTCCAGTTATTTTCAGAAAAGTATTTTAAAAAGGATTCCGTGGTTTTACCTCCAAAACTTGGGTTTCCAGGTAAAAAATTATTGTGTACTATGCAACTTGTTATTTTCATACACATTGCTGATATGTTTTGATTAGTGATCAACAATTTGATTTTGATTAAAAAATTTATATTGTGCAAATACTAATTCACCGCCCTCTCATTATTTCAATAATTGGTATCCTTGTTCGTACTGTGACCGTATTCTTCAAACTTCCAATAAAAGTTCTCATACACTTTCCTAGGACTAGAAAGAAGCATCAAGTTGTTTCTGAGTCCAGGTCTTATAGTTTCATTTTTAATTTAGGTGGTAAACTCTAAAAGGTACTAGAGGTAGTTTTGACTACAACAATTTTCTTTGATCTCAATGAAGTAGTGCAAAATTTGTACATCTCATGCTAAGAGAATTTTCCTCTCCTGAATTTATTCTAAAGGTGAATGGAAGATAATTGGAACTACCATTGCCTTTCCTTGGGGTCTGTTTACACAATAGAAGTAGGAATATGAGACGATGGATTAATATATATGTTTTTTCCTCTACTATAGGATTTTAATTAAGAGTAGAACAAATCGTGTATGTGAGGGAGGTGAGTGAGAGTAAATGAGGAAAGTGAATCTTGGTTAAGGTTTCTTTCTCAAATCCATTTTCCTTGGTTCATCACAATCAACCATCCATAGAGAAGCTTGCAAAGGTCATAGAAATGGTGACCTTTGGGGAAGGGACCATAAATTGCTCACTCACAATGAATGGATGTGGAATGGATCTAGGGAAAAAGGTGACCCTTAAACAAGTTCATCTGTGGATTCGAAGGTGGGAGAGGAAAACAATTGAGAGGGAGGAGGGGGAACTATAAATTTTTCGGTGAATAAAAATGGGTTCAATGGAGGACGCAAGACCTATAAATTCATAGCCAAAATGACAAATATGTCAATCTATCAAATCATATCTACCCAAATCAATGAGAATATTTAGTATTTGAAGGATCACATAGTCATCCATAATTTTATTAGCATTTGGCCCACTAAGAAAGATATGATCTAGTCGATCAACACCAAGTGGAAGCTTAGTTGGCCCACTAAGAAAGCTATGATCTGGTGGATCAACACCAAGTGGAATCTCAAAGGACATTATGACCTCAATTAGCTAGGCTCAAAGGGGTTCTTTACAGTCATTTTCACCAGCTTGGAAGACTGTGTGCTAACACTCATATTTTGCTCTGGCCATGGGAGGAAGCTATTGAGGTAACCTTTTCAACCAACTTTAAGTTGGCTTCTAACCTTTCCATCCAGAGAGGGATCTCTCAAATATTTTACTAACTAATGATAATTCAAATAAAGATCAATAGCTAAAAACATATGTCAAGTCTGTAAATGATTATAATTTTTTCAAAATATTTATGGCTGATATGTTCAGAGAATGACCATTAGGTATGGAGTCAGAAAAGGGATATTTTTTTTAAAATTTTGGAGACAAGCATAAAGTATTTCAGAGAGGAAAAATAGGTGTTATTCTATAGACAAACTTAATAGTTACAATATGTAGCAGAATGAAGGAAACAATCCATTAATATTGAGCACCTAACAATGATGATTTCAATATCACTTTACAAGAAAAAGATATTAATATTTAAGTCCGATGAATCATAGCATACACCATGAATTTTTAAATTTTTTGATCCATATACTTTCACTCAAATATGCAGAAAAAAGACGAAATGGATTGCAGACAAAGAAAATAAACAGTTCATAAAGGAGATTTACAGCTTGCGAAACAACAACATAATAATATATGCTCTTTCTTCAATACTTAGGCTACAAAGTATTTATTAATATGATAAACTAATATTTACATCTGCGGCGGTATTTTTCTCTCTCTTGAGTCTCAATCATTTACAAGTCTTATGTCTCCCAATATATAGATAGATCACAAAAACTTCTCCAAGATTCAAGCTCCGTAGTTCTTTTCCAAAAATAGTAAATAGTCACAAAATCATGACACATGTGCAAACTAGTTTATAACTTATAGGAAATGGTTACATAAAAATATGAGTTTCGATATCTCCTTCATAATAAAAATATCAACAGTTACAAAAGATGATGAAACATTAATACCCTATCCCTACAAATTAGGGTTTTAGTTCAAACTTTGAAACTCCATACTATTCGAGTAAGAAAATTCCTATTTTGCAGGGAAAAGCCTCATCTCCACATATGCAGTGTCTTTGACCATGTTCCAAGCCATTTAAAAGAAAAAGTGAGTGATTACAAAGATACTAGACCAAAATGTGCATCTTCAGAACTTTCGTAGTGCTATACCTTGTTGTTACACAGTGAACACTACGATAGTTACTAAGACTATTCAATACTTTGAATAACACCCTCGCTTTGAATTTTTATCAAGATTGATGCTTGTTGAAGGTATATTTAGGTGCTTTGAAACATATGATAGATAACCATACCACATGATACCTTGTTCTTGTCTCCAAAATGAAATTACATTAAACCCTAGCTACATAAAAAGTTAGGGTTTGAGAGTAGGAGTTGTCCCTGTATGCCAATTAGCAGACTGACCTGTGTATGATGTTATCCTTTCTTGATAACCAAATCCAAAATAGAAGTGAACATAATAGGAACTCAATGCATCCAGGAACATAAATTGATAACCATGCTTCATTGTAGTGCCCATGAGCAACAAAAAGAAAATAAGACTTTACTTCATATAACAATTCCGTGCTACTTTGATGTTGAATTTTCCACATAATAGTCAAAATTTGACATATGAATTGAGCTAAAGAAAAATCAGGAGCTTTTATAGTGTCCCTAATTTAATTATGTTCTTTGGTGCTGCAAAATTGTGATTTCCAGAAATTCTGAAGCACTTTTATTGTTTTTGTATTGTTGTTGCCGCAAAAATTTTGAAAACTGCATTTTTGTTTGATAGCCTCATCTGACAATTCTAAAACTTTCTCCAAGCATCCAAAACTGTATTTTAAATGTGCTTAGGTCTAACATTATCAAGATTATTAGTTTTTTCAACAAGAAGCATCAAATTCCCTGCAATAATCTCATCTCTAAGCAATTGTGCTTCTTTTTTCAAAACCCCATTTAATGCCCGAAGAAACATAGTTTTCCTATACAAACTCTGAGCTTGTCAATCTAGAGGCATTCTTCTCTTTAAAATTCCTTTAGCTTCCATCAGAGCTCCTTCATATCCTTAAGTAATTGCAACTGCAGTCCCTACTCTTCCTCTTATTTTTATTTTCCTAGTTCATTTCCTCATCCTCTTATTCCTAGTTGCTATTCTATACAATATAGCTTCACAGAATATTTAGTTAAATATTTGAGATGCACATGCTTCCATAGACACAAGGATGATGGGTTTTACAAATGGAAGTGGCCGATTAGCTATGTTTTTTAAACTCATCTTCTTTTCATTATATTAGTAATTAAAAAAATATATATCACTTAAAATAAAATGTTTTTATAAAAAAATTAGTGACGTTTTCCATTATTATTTTATATAAAGAATTTTTTTATATTACATTTAATCATTTAAGTATTTATTATTATTATTATTATTATTATTTGAAATATATTTTTAAAATAATACTCATTTTAATAAATGATTTATTTATCATATACATTATTGTAAATAAAAACTAAAATTTGATTTTTATAAATGTATAATAACTAGATTGCATTCCTTTATTTAATTGGATAATATGAAATAACGGTTATCCATTAATTATAATAGTATTGTAATACTATTCCACGTACAATAACATAATAAAAAGGCGTATTGTGCAGAATGAATGTCATCAAAATCTTCGTCGTAGTTTTCAGACTTTCAAACAGTGATTGATGCATGTCGAAGTAGGTGGGACACATCTTTAGGGTCATAGGGTAAAGATGTAATTGTAAACATGCGATACCTCGCCACCTCATTACCAACCTCAATGTTAGCTAAGAGGACCTCAGGCCCAGGATTAGGTACTGATTCACAATGGACAATAATAGATAAAACTCATTACCCAACATTCCCGCTAAGCCATTTACTTTCTATTATCCAATTTTTGTAAGAGCTCAGAGAAGGGGAAGCAATTTTTTTTTCAAGAGAAAAAAGCTAATCTTTGATATTCATATGAATCAAAGGAAATGGTTACATTTCATGATTACAAAATAATCATACCAATACTAGGTCAAACATCGGTCCATAATATTCAAACCTGAGCCAAAATGACAAAAAAAAGACTGGGCTAATGGATCATTATCTCCAAGTTTCAGGTGAGAAGATTCCAACAATCTTCCACAAGCTAGTCATCAAACACTTCTATCGGGAGCATAAGTAGATTCTAGGCTTCTTATCCCAAGGGGGACCTCATAGAATGAATAAAGATAGTAATAGTATATGTCTACATAAACCAAAATACTTCCTTAAAGAAACTATTCAAGGAGTCAAAACTCCCAACACAAAAGCTCTAAAAGAGATGAAAATTTTCTTCTTTAATGATATCACTATCATAGGATTATGTGAAAGAAAAGAGGCCAGGGGCCATCAATATTTCCTCCTTTGATAAGCATTCTGCCCTCACGTTGTGCTCCCTATATACACGTTGAAAAAATAGGGAGTGGAAAGTGTCTTTAATCTTTGGTATATTTGTACACGAGTAAACCAGATTTATAGTAGATAGAGCTGCCTTTTTATTTGTCCAGTTAATCACAACAGAAGAGTCTCCAAATATATGGAGATATGGAGGACCAATAGAATCAACGAAATAGAGCAAGACACATAGTGCAAGTAACTTAGTCCTGGTATTTGTGCTGAGACCACAACCCATATTCATATTGAAAGAATGCAGTGGACTGATAGTCTGGTGAATACCCGCTCCCCTTGATGAGTTTGCAGCAGCCCCATCAAAGAAACCATAGGGGTAATTAAGGACAGGATTCAAAGCCACCACCCTTACCTTATTTGGTTTGACAGTATACGGATATTCATTCATCAGTGACAGTACATGATGATAGGTCGATAAAGAATCAACAAACCTGTTTTCAAAAATAGCCAAGTTTCCTGTAATCCATATGCCCCATATGACAAATAATGGAAGATGAGAGATTTCAGAGTCATGTGAGAACCATTGGTCAAGGTTATCCAGAAGTGTGATGTTGGACCAAGTAATCACCAGGTTGAATATTTTACTCATACAGTCAATGATGTGCAGAGTATAGGGACAGACAGTGAATAAGTGTCTAACAAATTCCTCTTCTCTCTTGCATAAACAACAGCGGTTGGGACCGAGCCAACCTTTTCTTTTTAAATTGTTCCAAGTTGATATACAATTCTCCATAGTAAGCCAGAGAAAACATTTGATTTTTAATGGAATAATACAGTCCCAAAATTTTGTCATGGCTATCTTCTTAGTTAGGTGTAGCATAGAAGAAACAATCAAGTCATATGCTAAACTAGCAGTAACTTCATTGTTTTTAGTATTGTGCATCCACATGAGCTTATCCTTATGATCTGATAACCTGATACCCACATGTAAAATACCATTGATGTAACAATCCCATTAAACTTTCCATCTTCCTCCAAGGTCTAAATCTTCTGTTGATAGCTAGTATGACTGACTGTTAGTGCCTTCACCCATATTTCAAACATTTTGTAGTGAGATTATTCCATACTCCCTCAAAACTTTCCCCGAGGTCTTCTGAAAGGACGTAGTGGGAATCCATACCAATGACTGAGTCAATACCCAATTTTATGCACAATCCATTACCAACTTTCCAGCTTAACATTCTAGTGATCCAGGTGAGGGCTCTTAAAAAACCATTCCAAAAGTAAGATCATCCTCTGGCAATGAATCCTTTATTTCAAATCCAATACTTGACTAAAAGATATTTGAGGTACTTTGTCCTTATGAATTGGTGCCATATACATGTACCAGTTAGAGCCATTCAGAAACTCTTCAGTCTTAGAGCAATGCATAACCCCTCCAAATGTTTAATGTTCCAACCCCCATAATCTAATTTCCTGGGAAGAGACTTCCAGTTTGTCAGGTGAATACGGTGATTATCCTGATTACTTCCCCACAGAAAGGAAAAGATAAGCTGTCTAAGTCTGTTGAGAATAGACTTGGGTACATGAGCCAATGCAGACCGGTACACCGGCAATCAAGTAAGGACTGCTCTAATGAGAATGAGTCTTCCTCCCAGGGAGAGGAGTCTATATGTCCAATGACTGATTCTTTTCTCAAATATTTTTAAAATCCAATGCCATATCCTAGGGCCTTAAGAAAGTATCCCAGGTATTTGAATCCAACCATAATAGGATCCATTTTAAAGGGCATAACCCAGAGATGCTATTTAATACCTCATATTCCATTTCACTGAACAAAACGGAGTATTTTTCCACACTGATGCACATACAAGAAGATGAAATAAATAAGGCTAGTATCACATCAAAATCCTTCCATTCCTCCAGTGTCTAAACCCCAAAGAGTACCACATCATCAACAAAACGTAGGTGGGTTAGAGCAGGGGTTGAGGAGATCTTAATCCCTTCAATCAACCCTTTTTTATGTGCATCTTTTATAAGAAGACCGAGCCCTTCAATGGCCAGAAGAAATAGTAGTGGGGAGAGGGGACAACCCTGTCTGATACCTCGAGAAGCAGGAAAAAAACCTGAAGGGGTACCATTTATCAGTACAACAAATTTTGAAGAAGAGATGCATCCCATGATCCAATTCACTCCCATAAGGGGAATGCCAATTTTTAAGAGGATGAGCTTCAAGAAGGTCCAATTTACATGGTCAAAGGATTTAATCAGATATAATTTAAGAACCAAGGCACTCCTTTTTTTGGTTTTAATAGAGTGGAGTGTTTCTTGGGTGATAGCCACTGGTTCCAGAATTTGTCTGTCCTTGAGAAAACTGAACTGCTCAAAAGAAATGGATCTGTCAAGGAAAGGTTTAAGCTTGTTGGCCGCAATTTTGGAGATCAGCTTATACATAAAGTTACAAAGAGATATTGGGCGATAGTCGGCAAAAGTTTGACGCCTTTTAAACTTTGGAATGAGAGTTAAGAAAGTGGAGTTTAGGGAAGGGATAATTCTTCCCTTTTTCCTTAAATATTCCACATCTTTGAGTAGGTCCTCCCCTAATAGATAAAGAAACAAGAAGTAGAATTTGATCAGCCATCCATCCAGACCCAGGATTTTGTCCCTTTTGAAGGCCTTTAGGGCTCCCTCTACTTATGCCAGGTTCACTTCAGAAGTGAATATATAATCCACCCCCCCATTCAACATAGAGGGAAAGAGTTGTATAATCTTCAGGTGATCGCTAATAATAGTCTTCCCATAGTCGTTGAACTTCTTAGTGAAATGTTTCACACCCATATCTTTGAGCTGATCAATCTCCTCCACCATCACCTCGTCCTCATTCTTGAGGGCCCAAATAGAGTTAAAGTTCCTGCATGCAGAAGCATAACTGTGAATTTTTTTGTATTAGTATCCCTCAGTTCATTCCACTTAATTCCGCTCTTCAGTTTCCAAGTTAATCGTTCATGTGCCAAGTATTTCTCTTTGCGACTCTTTAGGGAGAGAATGATGTTCATCTCTTTCTCATTGAGAATTCTCGAGGGACATGAATCAAGAAGGGATTGAATTCTAGAGTTAGTCTCATACATATCTTTCAGCATCACAAGATTTTTCTTTTTTCCCCAGTGCTTGACCACCACCTTTATCCCTTTAATATTAAATACCAGATGAGACATGTCATAATCCACCTGTGGGGAACTCTCATCAGTCCAATAGTCTTCAACCAATTTTGTAATCCCTCTTCCAGAAGCCAATATCGATTAAATTTGAAGGGGTAAATATGTACAAAGGAATTGGTATTCCATTCTAGACAAACAGGAAAGTGGTCTAAAATCTCAAATGGATAGGTCCAAACTCTATGCCTCTGAAGGTGAGGAATGAGGGAATCCAAGGCTAGAAATATTTCTAACCTCTTACTGATACCCTCATCACCTGCCTACCATTCCTCCAAGTAGGTACAACATAAGATGGATCCATATCTATCAATTTGGCATATTTAATAAGCTGAGAGAAGAAAGGTTCCAAGGGATCTAACCGAGATGATTCACCCCATATCTTTGCATCATTGAGAGTAAAATTCAAGTCACCTGCAAACATCAAGTTAGGTAGTCCAAAAATACCTCCAACAACCACATTGTTCCAAAAATAAACCCTGTTAAGATAGGGTCCATAACAGTTGAGAACAGAAAGTTTAGAGGAAGATCCTCGAAACTTTGCCTTGACCAATAAATCAGCATAACTCTGAAAATATTTACAACGGGTTGACAGTGGGTTCTAGCTAGTCAAGAGGCCTCCCGAGAGGCCTAAAGAGTCAAGGGCACAAAATTCCCATCCTGACAATAGTTTGGAGAAGGATAGGAGGGAATGGTAGTGATCACACATAGTCTCTTGAAGAAGTATCATGTCCAAAGATAAAGAGGAGAATATAGATTTGAGGGATTTTCATTTGGAAAACCCCCTGAAACCACGTATATTCAGAGTTAGAATATTCATAAGGGTCCATCACTGATGGGTGACATGGATCTAAGCATCTGTAGAAAGGAGGTGGAAGGTGAAGGAGTGGATGACTCCCTAACTGCTATTTTAATCCTTAGAGAAAGGGGGGAGTATAGAGGGGTTTCATTTCCTTCCAAAGGTTCTGATACAGGATTCTTTTTTTCTTTCCTGGTCGTTACATTCTCGAACCTTATAGAGTCTAAAGGGAGGGTTGACGGGGATAGGGGAGAGTTGTCTGAGAAGATAGAAAGTGATTTCATTAAAGAAGGGTTTATGAAAGTCGGTGAATTACAAGGGCTGGCAGGTTGATGGGCACAAGAGACAGGAACCCCGAGAGTGTAAGAGGAGGGAACTCCTTAGAGTTGAAGAGTGGTATGTCTCTACCTCAGTTTTCAAGCAGGGAAGTTGAGTGGTCCTATAGACAGGGGGAGGACTCACAGATCGGAAAGGAAGCCGGGACCGGTGGATCTGGTGACACATGATTAGTTGAGACAAGACCATGAATGTCTGATAGCTCAACCAAAGGAGAAACACTACTCGGAGCTAGAACAAACAATTTTCCACATCTTGAATGAAGAGGAGTTCACCTTTTGTCAAATATTCAAAATTTGTGGGAGAATAGAACTTATACATACCTTTAATTGGGCATTTTGTAGTTGTCTCCCCTAGTGGAGGGCTCGGTGATGAAGATCTATCAGGAGAAGAATCATATCCAGTCCTTGCAGAGGGTGGTGAACCCTGAATGATCAAGGGACAAGTACGACATAGGTGCCCTACCTCATGACAATAGTTGCACCTAAACGAAATATTCAAATAATCCAGTCTCTGACAAATAGGAGTATCATTACAAAAAAAATTCAATTTCTGTAGGAATGCCATTCCAAATGTCCATATCTACCAGCACTTTGGCCATTCTTTTATCAAAGATGAGCTGGAAATCATCTTCCACAGCTAGAAATCTCCCTAAGGAGTTATCAAGACCAATGAGAAAGTATTTTCTCCATAAAGGAAATGGTAGGGCCGAGAGGAGAACCCATAGGTGGCGCTTGACCACCCTCTCCCGAAGAGGATCAAAGTTCGAATGCCATCTGTTGTGCACAAGCGATCTCTTGTTAATGGTCCATAAAGAGTTGAGTATCCTCGTCCCATCTTTGTCTTCCAAGAAAACTATGGCGAGCCAACGATTTTCCAGCAAACTGATAGTAGGTAGATAGTTCAAAAGAGGCTTCCAATGGGTGGTGGCCCATTCCACCCATTCCTTCTTCCCCATACTGACATATTCAAGCCAACCCACTAAGGCCCTTCTACAAAGGGTCGCCACCCTATCCATGTAAACGTCATGCCCCAACACATAGCTTCTCTTGGCCTCTAGTGCCTTAATGGCCTTAACATTTCTCTTAGAATGAGAAAAGGTGTTTCCCTCCTTCGTAGAAGTGAAAGCCACAACCCCCGCAAACCCTAAGGGTTTCGACTCACGGGAATCCATTTTATCCGGGTCTGGTAACAATCGAAGAAGATAAAGTTTCACAAACCCTAAAGTCGTCGGTCTGAAAGAAACCCACTATTCTCACAACCGACAAATACAAAAACCTTTTCCCTCCTATACAGACCTCTGAGAGGTCAGATGACATACCTGAACCGAAACAAAAGTATAGACCCCAAAGTTGAAAGTCCCTGCAAAAACCCTACCCTACCCTGAAAGGTTAAAAATAGAGACCAAGGGTACAGGGAAAGGGGAAAATAACTCAACGGAAAACCAACCAGGGTTACATCGAGAATTCTAAACCATTAGGAAGAAATAAACTGGTACCGAGACGTGAAAACCCGATGCCCATAGCTGATGAAATCCACTGAAGAAGGTACATACCCTGATGTTTGAAAGTCCCTGTGAATACCCTACTCTGAAAGGTAAAGATAGATACCAAGGGTACAGGAAAAGAGAAAAAAAATACTCAACGAAAAATCAACCAGGGCTACGACCGAGAAATGAAAACCCTCAAGAAGACAGAAACCGGCACTGAGATGTGAAATCTCGTTTCCCACAACTGAGGAAAGTCGTTCCTAGTAAAGGAAAATGAACAACAACAAGACACCCTAGAAGTGACACTACAAATCGAGACCCACCCCAAAGTAGCAGAGAAGGATAACAGTCGACAAACAAGGAAATGGCAGGGTCTATAACTGTTTCCTGTGATATGGATTTAGTACCAACATTGTCAGACAAAGACCCTAAAAAACCGACACAAAAAATAGGAGCAGCCACAAATCAAAAAACAAAAGCAGAAAAAGGTCAAAGGAGAATTCCCAATTTTTTATCAGACATGGTTGGTACTAAACCCCCTGCGAAGGGGGCTAACTCCATGTACTATTATAGCCAAAATGAAATAAAAAAATACAATGTAGCTACCAACAATCCTACCCGTGAAAACAGTAACTAAAAGAGCCAGTTCCAGAACCATACTCGGTTAAGTGGAAGAGTAGTTGCCACCATGATGTGTGTCGCAGCTTATATTAGCACTCCGTCAAGATAGGAGCGGCAACGCCTCCATGAACAAACCCTAACCCTAGTTGTAGAGCCACCTTCCCCTTGTCACAAAGGGTTTCCGTCTCTCCTAATCTTTCGCTACAACAAATGCCTTCTCTTTATGTTCTTTTTTTATTCTCCTCTAACAAAGGGGAAGTAGTTTAGAAAGTCCCACGATAACCTCCATTGTTGTTGAAAGTGCGAAGGATAAATGAGTAAAACGCATTCAAGAGAAATGGAATATTATTTTCAATTGGATTTTATTTATTTATTTAAAATAGACCTAAAGAAGAAAAGTTTAATTAAAATTATTGAAGCATTCCATTTGTAAATAGAGGATTATTATTATTTTAAATTGTTTTTTTTGGAATTCAACCTATGTTTTTATTTATTACTATATTTTATATAGAAAGTATAAATTTAACTATTATTTTATTTTATTTAATAAGTTTTTATATATAATAAAGTATTTTATATACAAAGTATAAATTTAATTAGTATTTTATTTTATTTTGTTTAATAAGTTTATATATATAATAAAGTATAAAATTAAAGAGAAACAAATTATGTGTTCTTAAGACTTTTTATAAACTAAAATAATTATTATAAAATTTATAACTTTTAAATATTTAATATAAATTTAAATAAATGATAATTTATCTTTAAAACGATTTTTTTTCAATATTCAAGTTGAGTTTAAATAAATAAACATTTTCAAAGGTACAATTAATAAAGACTCATAAGCACTAAGAGTATTAAAGTAAAAAATATTATTATACAAATATGGTTTAACACTTACTTGAAAAATATAGAAATATAATACCATATTAATGAAGCAATTGTATCATAGTTATATATAGTTTTGGAAAGAAACATTGAGTATGATAGTCTTAAAGTAGATTATAATAATGAAGTTTAAACTTTTTTATTATTATGATGATGATTGATAATGATTAACATCCACTGAGACCAATTTTGGTGTATTGGACCTTAAGAAAGAAAATATTTGGTTTACTTTAAAATCTTGATCCTGTGCTCAAAACGCTTGGCAAGAATCTTTTCAAGCTCAGTATAGTTTTGGCAAGTTAGGAGGTTATAAAGGTTTGTATTGTAGAAAATACTATGAAACTCAGATCTAATGTGGGTGTAAGTAAGACACTCTAAGAGAAAGTGATTTTCATCCTCAACGCTCATAGACTTACACATATGACAAGCCATTTCCACCCATGGAGTTTTAGGAATATACCAACACCCTGTTTCACTATGGAGTTCATGAGATTTCGTTCTAATCTTGGCTATATTATTTTTCTTCCATGAGCTTGTTACTACCGAGAGATACTTCTAATCCTCCAAGTTAGGATTAATGACCTCCGATATAGTATCTGAATTTTCTCTTAACCGGTATATTTTCCTCACACCAAAATTTCTCTTTAAACTTAGAAGTAATAATATTTTTGACATTGTCAATGTTTTGCAAAATGTCGTTTCATTAATGCCCCAATGGTTTAATCAAGCCATGGTATCTTTACACCAACATCGTTTGAGACATACTTTTTTTTACTTGAGTTTAAAGAATTTTTAGGAAGTCTCTCATTTCCCATGTTATTTATCTTATGCTTGTACATCAGGTACCTAGTCATAGGAATGCACTCGATGGGGGAAATAATCACTTCCATGAGGAGAATAGGATAAGGCGTATTGCTTTTAATTTTGAGGTTATAAGTTATAAAACGCTTCTGGATTTGTTCAATTTTCCTGCAATATTATCTAGAAATGTTGCACCCCCATACTTCACAACCATACAAGATAACATGGATGACAAGAGTTTCAAAGATGAACTTCTTTTTATCCCACATGACCAGATTGGCTGATTTACAGTTATTTTCAAGACCAAAATAATCTTTCCACCCTCCATTAATCCCTTTCTCAATGCTATATTTCCAATAGAGATTGTGATGAATATCAATTCTGAGATACTTGCAAGAAGTCACTTCCTCTAGATTTCTATTATCATAAATAAAATTTGCATAAGTGTCTTTCTTATATTTTGTAATCATTATTTTTGTCTTGTTGGTGTTAACAGTCATACCCATGTTAGAGCAAAAATATTTAAGAATTCTTAATTGCTTATCGAGATCAGAAGGGAACCTTTCCATAAGAACAATATCATCAGCATAAATTAGGAGTATGATAACTACCCCATCTAAGATTGTATCAGTGCAACCTGCTTCTTCTAAACACTTTTCTAGCTTGACAATGTAAATGCCAAAAAGGGTAGAGGAGAGGGGGCAACCTTGTTTAAAACTCCAATATTACAATTTATATCTATTGTCCAACCCTCATTATTCTTAAACTTGGCAATGACCTTTTCTTATAACCTTATCATGACAGCTCTCAACTCAAAAGGAACCTTAATCTCCTCTAGCCTATTTCACAAGTTATTTCTAGGCACGGTATCAAAAGATTTTCTAAAATCCACAAAGCAACAAAATAGGCCAGACTCATTATTATGACAATCCTCTGTAATGATTCTAAGTGTAAGGAGGTGGTCTGTGGTTGAATGATTCCTTCTAAAACGTGCTTGTCCTTTAGCCCACTTACCTTCCATTTCTAGCCATCCATTGATCTTCTTTTCTAAGATAATACCATATAAATTAGCTAAGAGAGGGATAATCATAATAGTCCAATAATTAGAAGGGTCATTTTTATCGCCACTTTTGAAAATAGGAATAGTGAGGCTTTGAGTCCAAGGTGTAGGAAACCCTTGCTTGGCCACTAGATTAAAGAGTCTGTGTATTTGTGGGATGAGGACAAGCCCTCCAATTTTTAAGATTTCAGCTTGGCATCCTTCACTGGCTTTGGATTTTCCATTTGCTAAGCACTTAACCCCAAAATATATGTCTTCTAACGAGAAAACTTATTTTGTTGTAAGAAGGGTTTGAATGTTATCTCTAATATCCAGGGATTCATAAATTGTTTTAAGATAGGAATTCCAATCTTTTAAAGAAATTTAATTGTCTTGTTTTGTTTTGCGATTTAGAATTTGCCTCCAGAATTTCTTAGGAGCCACCTTGGAGAGGTGTAAGATATTTTCCTTCCTTTTACTTAGATAATGTATTTTTTTTAATTAAGGATTTGTAGTGATTTCTCTTGTCCATTTTTATCGAATCTATAGTAGCTTGCTTAATTTATTTTCTCGCATCTTTACACTCTTGATCATACCAAGGGTTGGTTCTACTATTGCTCGTTTTAGTTGAGACTTCAATAGAGAACTTGTTAATGGATGACGAGAAGGTTGTAGAAAAATTATGGTAGAGATTTTTCTATATTCTCCATGCTAGATAAAGGAACCAGTCCATTTTTTAGATTATGGATAAAAATGTCGGCTTTATTTTTTAGATCAGGTGCATTTAACAATGATAGTTTTCCTCCTTGGGATCGTTATGCAAGGAAATATTGATAGTTATACTTAAAGTTCTATGATCAGAGTCAGGTTCATGGTCGCTGAAGATATTGAAATATATTGATTTGTTGTACATAGGGATATCAGATATAACATAATCTACCACACTACTTCCAAGCCCATGGATACAAGTCATCCAACTAGAGTTTGGCCATTTTGTGAGACTATTGCAAATGATAATATATTGAACACTACAAAATTTGACTAGCTCAGACCTGAATAATTTTTCACCTAGATCTTCAGAACTTTTTTTGTACCTATTAGCTAGCTCAACGTCTTCATCTAACCAAAGAGGATTAAGGTTGGAATAGTAGCTTAAAAGAATAGCTTGGTTATTGGAAGTTCAAGCATTGAATTCACCCATAAAAAAGATATTCCCTTCCTTCATTAAACAAGAAATATCATGTTCTAAATGATCATAAGGACAATTTTTATGTAAATTGGTTTTTTATAGAAGATGGAATTAATAGGGGAAAAATGTAACACCCCCAGAATTAATAATAATTATTAATTCTACCGGAAAACAATTTATTTATTATTTTATTTATTTATTTTTGACAGAAAAGTCAAGAATAAAACATTTTGTAATAAACAATTTTATTTAATAAAATATGCTGAAGGGGGACAAGAGTGGATATAGCTGTTGAAGAGTGTTTGCTGACCCATAAGAGGAAGAAGACAAGTGGCAAAAACCAGTGAGTGAGAACTCAAGATGTAAGAGGCATCATCCCAAAAATCAGCTCACAACTCCTACTTGAGTGCTAAAGAGCAGGAGGCTCATAAATGACCAAGTTCTGGGAAAAATACTATAAATTAGTATGTCCATAAGCAACAGGAGGCTAGTATTGGATAGGGATTAAACATATGTGAAATGCAAGAGATGGTGTATTGATATTTTTCTCTTGTGGTTCAACAAATAGGTTCGAGGGTTCTGGAGCAAGTAACGTGACTTCTCTAGGATTTGGTTGGGAGGAACAACATCTCCACTCTTGTTTTCCCAACGTTGGTGACAGGTTTATACTTATATTTTTAATGTTGTAGAATATATTAAATCCCTAGATTTGTAGTAGCTTAACTCTAATTGTTTTCGATTAATCTATTGTTTATTATACTTGTATCTTGCACATCGGAAAGTGAAATCATTTAATTCTAATCTGCATAGTAAGTTTCCATATTTCGATAGTATATTTCCTAATGGAATCATTCTTACAGATATTTTCCTTACACTTCATATTGAAGTTAAATTAGCAACTGGATTTACAATGCCTGTTTATAAATATAGATCCACATACCTTCCATGTAAGCGAATGAATCTATTTTATATAATGTTTATCTCAATTCACTACACAAATCTACAATGTAAGATTATATAATATTATTATGTAGATATGTAGATTTTAGCTTAACTATAGACATGAATATTTTAAAATAATAATAATAGTATTACAACTTATGAATTAAATAAGTTAAGTACTAAGCATTGAATAAGACCGGTACAGAAGAAAGCATTCTTAAATATCGTGAGTATTTACATAGGAATACTATAGCTAAACAACACAGGTCCCTTAATCAAACTAATGTTAAATTATTATCTAGACAACATCATAACAAATCATGTTTACAAACAGATCCCATCAAATCGTAGGTTCTTCTAGAATAAGATAACTCCTACAAGAATCCTAGAGTATTATTCCCATAATATTTACATAGTGGTGAAGAACAAGCTTACAGATCAGATATCCTTATTTATACACTATAATTATAGATTTCCTAATTTGTTACATATTCAAAGGGTCGTTTATAATAAATTCATCAACACATCAATACAAGGTCGTAAGTCCACACTGTGGCTACCCTAGGTTGTACAAGACCTCGATCTATTACACCTGATCACTTTATAGGTCACAGGATCAAATTCCTTGAGAATTTAATCTAATATATCGGATTGAGGACCACTTAATTACAATCCACTAGCATACTTTAAATAATACAAATTTAATCCAATTCTATAACTATTGATACACCAGCTATCACATTTATTCATTATTATAGAGGATTCGGAGTTTTGGAAAACTCCACATCGTGACTGCCAAACTATGTTATAAACTTCTGATTATAGCTTTAAACATTCACAGTATAATTAAATGAAATCATTATACAAAGGAAAAGCCTCGTTTTTCTATTATGTTAGATCTCATCTCTTATGGAGATTACGGGATCGAGTCCCCTAACTATTGGTTTAAATACTTAAATATTAAAATAACGTGGTCAAAATCATAAGAGTAAAACACAGATAAGATGGTTGTAAGTTTTTTCCATAAGCTACCATCGCAACACTTGTTAACAACATGTACTACAAACTTAATACAGAGGTATTAAAATGAAAAAAATATGTCTTGTTTCCATGGTCGTAAGACCATCTATGATGGAAGTTGAGGTTTTCATTACAATCCACATAAACAATTACATACATGAAATTACAAACAACATTGGTTAATAACAAGCCGAGGTTAGCTCCCAATGCTCTAAAATATCGAAAGTATATACCAGAGTATATATTTATACATGCTTTCAGAGTGGTTATAAGACCATTATTAATGGATTCCACTATAAATAGAAAAACCCAAGACTGTATTGAAAAACTATACAGAAGTAAGACCCAACAAGGGAATTCCAAAACCCTACTAGGGTTTAAACAAAAAAATCTAATTCATTTCATTACAGTGCCAAGTAATGGCTTAAATCCGACACAACCCGAAAGGGAGTTTCCAATACAAGTAATGGCTAGCTTAAAATTTAAAAAGAATAATACCACTTATATTTTCGTTGCATCCCCTGGAAGTCTCACCCAACGAAACCTGTTATCAACTAAGAAGGGATCAACATGGGTTATTTAAATAAAAGAAATTGTAAAAATAAACAAAGAACTAGTTCGAATCAGGGTTAGAGAAACTTACACGAAAGTTTGGAAATATAGGCCTGGGATTAGGTGACCCTATTGCTTACTCTTTAGCTTTGAAAACTGCAAGCAAACCCTATTTTATTTAGTGCTTAGTTTCAGCTTTAAAGAAGCTTAAAACAAAATAAAATTGTAGAAGTTTGTTTACCTTGGCATGTTGACAATGAGAGCCAGGGGTTTGCTCCTCCAAGCTCCATTATCTCTTCATAGCCTGCAACCACCCGAAGAAAAACCATCAGTAATATTTTAACAAAACATTTAAACAAATGGATAAAAAAAAAACTTAGTAAGCTTGCTTACCTACCGAGATAGACTAGCCGTGTGCTGTAAAACTTGACAAGCTCGTTGAAGCTCTGGTACTGTGAAGAGTTGTTCGAGGTAACGACCAAGAACAAATACCTCACACAAAGTCATCAACAGAGTATGGGTGAAGCAAACATGCCTTTAACGCAAGAAAATCAGAGCAGGTTGCATATAGAGCAGAGCTCGGCCACGCACAACCTCATACCACATAGCATACCCAAATGCAGGATAAGGACATATTAAAGACCTTCAAAAACCATTTCAAGATCAAGTAAATCTCACCCTCCACATGTTGAACAGGGATCGTATCCCTTAATGCCTCGTGGGTCCTGGCTGCGCTACCAACTCACAACCAGGACAGGTTTAGTGTCAACCATAGGACAACTTAAATATCATAACCAAATCATTTCGAATCCAAACCATGGATCATGCATTAAAAACCAATCATAACCTATACTTTGGATATTCATATATACATATATGTTTTATAACCTTATCTTATGCCAAGTCAACCTTTGCGTTGGAAAAAACCCATAGTATAGCATTCACCCTTATGTTGTAAACCTTGATAATGTTGGTTAAGATCAAATGCCATTGTGGGTCATGGCTAGAACCATACTTTTCTAGTTTATTTCATAAAACATGTTAACACCAAGTCCAATACCTTAGTCGTGGGTGAGGCTAAGGTATTGGGAAGGGTTTATTCAGATTTTAAAAATAAAACATTAAACCATAATCACATTAAAAACCTTGTTTCTTGCATATAACCTTAAAACCATGAAAATATCGTTAAGATAGTAACCACTCATACACATAAAGAACTAAATGGGTGCACTAAAACCAACACTTGTAGGATCTCTAAAGAGTTGTTGTAGAGTCAAAACCATGTGGTTCCATGCCAAGTACAAGTAAGTAAAACCCTATTTTTATTCATGGTAATAATTAACCGTATGGGAAACCAGACTTTACAAATTGTAAGACTCTCATGCTTAGGGGCAAGTATTACATACATAGTGTAACTATGTTAGGGCTAAGCCTTTATAGTAAGATAATTAATTGCAAAAACAAATAAATAAAGTACATCACCTGGAGGAGTATAGAAGAAGGTTTCAGTAGGAAGTGGCCATCATAAACATCAACAAACCCTGTCATAAGCAGCATGCCAATAGATATTAGAACCAATAGTAATTTAACATAGGATTATGCTAAAGTAAATGTAAAAATAACACATGTAATTTTTTTTATGTACGTTTTTTAGGTGTGTCACACAAAATAGAAAATGGCTATGTATGTTTCTCAATCATTAATGACTGTAATCTCTATCCAAATAAATTGGTTGTAAGGGTATTTCTTATAAAGCCTAACATGTCGGGATATGTTCTTACTAATGTAACAAACTATAACCCCAATTCCTCTATGACATGAACATTTATTCCATATTGACCATAGGGCACATCTGTCTATATCAGGGACCTTGGACTCCTCATGTTCCCAAGTTTCAACCAATAATATAATATCAATTTTGCTCGGGATCCAACTTAACTTAGGGCCTTTGGTCCATGGAAATCCTCGATTGTTCCAAGATAAGATACAAAGTGTGTGAAATTGCTATTTATTACTATCATTCTGCTTTCTATCTCTAGTAACAGCTTTCATGTTTTTTATTAATTCTCATTTTCCCTCCTTTATAGCTTCTTTTACCTTTTGGACCTCCTTTCCTAATTCAGCCTCATCCTCTGGAATGAGGTCTTCATTTATAAATATCCTCGAGCCTTTTAAACTTGATGTCTTATTGAGTATGTTGTATTTTTGTTCAATAGAGCTAACCTTAGCCCATATTAACCTTTCTTTATTCTCAATTAATTTCCCCAACATGTTTGCTTCTATGAGACCGGTAGTTTCAATTTGTAACCTATTGTGAAGTTATGTCTTGACAATGCCTAACATATCCTCTTCCTCCTCCTCTTTTAAACAAAAAATTATGAGGTTTACAGATCTTTTGTTACGCTCATGGTCTAAGGATATGAGCTTATTCATTTCCTCTTTAATGGGTTTGATATCTATTTTACCTTCTATATTATTTAGGGTTAGGTTGTGGTTAACTTTTTCCTCTAACTCTTTAATCCTATCCTTTAACTTAATATTTTCTATTGTATCTGCCTCTTGTTCTAGTGTTTTCTGAATTTCCATTGCATGAAGTCTAGTCTCTATTATCTCTACCTTGTTCTCCATTTTTTTATCTTATCGTCTAATTGTTTTTGGATCTCTTCTCGAAAAGATGTGAATTTATTATGGAGCATGACTTTTAACTCTATCTGGAGTTTAGCTTCTCTTTCGTCCCTAGGTTACTCTAAGGATTCTATATATTCATAAAGTTTGGCCTGTCCTTCTTCCCTACGTTTCTCTACTGACTTCATAAAATCATAATGGTTCTGTAGGGTAACTATGCTAGGTCTTCCTTTAACAGTTTTTGGAAAATGCGGCGAATTACTCATATTTATGTAAATGTGTAAAAGTGTATATAGAAAAAAAAAACTAAAAATAGAAAAATAAAAATATCAAATTAAATTAAATTAAATTAAATTAAAAAAATAGGAAAGGAAAGTATGCACCTAATTTAGAGCCTCAAATAAATGATGAAGACGCCCTAGCCCCAGGAGTGGAGTGCAAATAAATTTTAGCGAAGGTTTCCATGACAAAGCTTCATTGAGGATTTTCCCCTCGTATTTTCACCTTTTACTAAGCGTTCTTTCGTTTCACTGCATAATGTCAAAATTTTAAACTAAAAATAAAAAAATAGAGAGGATGAACTTATGCACCTAATTTATAGTCCCCAAATGAAAATGTTGTAAACCCCGGAGTGGAGTGCCCATAGATTTTAGGGAATATTTTCACCGAAGAAAAATATTATATTTAAGTGATACTTAAATTTTCTATAATTTTAAATAATAAATTTATTACATATATAACAAATCAAAATATAAATAGTATAACATTTTCATTAATATCATTATTAAAATGAATTCTAATACATAAATTATGTTGATAATATAATTTTTTTGTTTATTTATTAAAATCTGTTTTTAAATTGAGTATAATCCTTTTGAAGTGATGTGCAAATTATACATTGTTAATGAGAGTTCTTCGTTTTGGAACTATAATTCTATGTATTTTTTTTAATATTAATGAATTAAGATAGTAAATATATTTTAAATTAGATTTATGGTTAAGATTTTTCCATTCACAACTAATTACATATACATTATATAAATAAAAACAATTTTATATACATACAATTAAAAATAATAATAATAATAAAAATATTGAAAATGAAATAAATTTAAAAAAATAGAATGATATTTAATATTTGATATAGTAAGTGATATATTTATATATATTTAATTAATTATTATTTATCATTTTTATTCAAATCAATTGGAAAGGATTTTAAATCCATTTTTTTGATTCAAAAAGAAATTTGAATAATGAAACAGTAATATTTTGCAAAAGATTGTATCATCATATTTTTGTGATGCTAAAAAAGAGTTCAAAACATCTTATGTTTAGAGTACTTCTTTACTATTCTAAGTGATATATTTGTAAATATTAAATTATCATTTAGTATATTTTATAAATGTAATAGATGTTTAACCTTTCTTATATATGGAAGTTTGGAAGTGGCTCAAAGAAGAGATGCTAGAACCACCTTTGGACATTGCAATTTTAATAATTATTTAATTGCTGAAATTACAATTCTTCATTGTTGAAATTGCACTCAACTAAATATCTAAATTTCATTTCTCATTAAAAGAATGCATTTATGAATATTCGTTTCAAAGTTGCACTTTCCTCAACTTGAAATGACAATTAATTATTTGTTGAAATTATCTCAATTACAATTTATGAATCATGCTATAATTCCATTTTCTCATTTAAATGTTCTAATTTTATAATTCTCTAATTATTTAAATTATAACCCTTGAATTCACATAAGGATCCTCAACCAAAAATTCATTCAACTCATAACATAAAATAGCTTCACATATAATCATTTGCAACCAGAATTTAAAACATAAGATTTTTCTATATCATTCTAGAAAAAGGAAATAAATTCTTCACTATAACAAGAGTTCTATAAAATGCATAAAATGCTCGTCTTAAATAGACAACCTCACCTAAAACCAAAGATTTAAGCCATAAAAAATTGAAATATTACATCTTATAAAATTGTTTTTTTTTTTTTTTCAGAAGAAAAAATCTTGTCCTTGATATTCATTAATGAATCAAAGGGAATCTGAAGTGCCATCCCAATGACTAGGTTACAATCAAGAAGGTGAATCATAAAGAAACATATATCAGTCACATCATGAAGGAGCCACAACACAGCAAGTCTGCAAGGGGGACAAGTAACTCCAACAATACAATATCCCATTAGTATAAGCTATCACTCAAACCATATCTACCGTGAACAAAAAAGAGTAGAACAACAATCTAAAAGAGCCCGCTCCAAAACATCCAAAATGGGGTGCAATAATTAAAATGATTACATGCTCCAGCACCAAGCTCAAAAGAGATCAAAACAATCATGAGAGATCAAAAGACCTTCAATAAATTTAGAGTAATTACCTGAACCCAGAGCCAAAGAAAGTGATTTTTTACAAAGGCAATTTGCAAGCTGATTAAATTCACGGTAGATATGGCAGAAAGACAACTCTAGAAAGCATGAGCAGAGCTTCCTAGTGTCCCTACACCAATGATAGATTTCCGGTGGTGAAAGGGAGGTTGTACCCTTTTCCCAATTGATAATGACTAAAGAGTCGCTAAATATCCTGAGCTTGGGTATCCCCATCATTTGGGTTGTATGCAGAAGGGCCCAGAGCCCGATCAGTTCTGCTTTTGTGTTGGTGCATGGACCTTCACCCAATGCAAACGAAGGAATGTGACTCATTCAACATCAAACAGAAGCCAACCCCCCAACATTCTTTGAAGATGCCCCATCAAAGAATCCACAGGGATAGTTAAGAACATGACCCGGGCCCAAGGTTCTAGCTTTTTTTACCTTAGTGACAGATGGGCAGTACATTTGAGAGAGATATGCAATCTGGTGGATAAGGTTGATGACAGGCAATTTTTTCCCTTCAAATACATAGATATTTCTCGCTTTCCAAATAGTCCACATAGCGAGATAAGGGAGATAGCATAATGCTGAGTGGATTGGGAAACTATCAGTCCACTTTTCCAAGAAAGAGCATAGATCATCAGAATTGAAGGAGAGAGATATATGGTACTATTCCTTAAGGATCGAGAGCACATTCATCCAAACAGGGAAATGAAAAAATATATGCTAAACACTATCAACATCCTTACTGCAAAGGGCACATATCCCAGGCCCAGTCCAACCTCTCTTCTAGAGATTATCCCAAGTAACTAGCTTGTTCATCAAAGCCAACCATATAAAACAACTAATTTTCCTCGGAAGAGTTTCAAACCAGATATATTTAAGTAATATACTGCCTGTCGGGGGAGAGGAATTTGATACAATACTCTCATAAACCAATTTTGTTGATACCGAGCCATCAAAATTTATATATGCCAACATCAGAGAATTAGGCTGGGAATGGAGTCGAATACCTCTAAATTCCAAGCTTCGTGTGAAGGAATCCCATGCAAGTTTCCATTCACCAGTCACACAGAGATCCTCGGCCAAGTACTAGTACAGTGATCCCAAGATGATATTACGTGCCTGTGAGAGAGTGATAATGTCCAGATCTTCTAAGAACTCTCGAAACCCATCAGGCCATGTGCAAGAGTCAGGAATGCCAATAATAGGATTTATGCCAATGTGTATGTTTTCACCATTACCCACTTTCCAAGCAAGACTTCTACCGAGCCATGGTAGGGTTAGCAGGAACCCCCTTATAAAATTGATTTATGATTACATTTACTTACCAGTTTAAGAATGACATGGAGTTTTGAGAAATATTGTTAATATTTTACAAACTTTAGAAGATTATACTATCTTTGTATTTTTTTAAAATGGGCAACCCTCATATAATTGTTGTTGAACATCCCTTACAATAAGGTGGATTTCAATATACTTATTATATAAAGGTGGATTTCAATATACTTATTATATAAAGGTGGATTTCAATATACTTAGGAAATATATTTAATTGTATTTTTTTTAATGAGCTAGATAAAAGTTCTTGTTATTATACAATTTTGTATAAGTAAAACATTATTTTTTTACTTCCATTTCAAGAAAAAGAGGTGTAGGGTTTCTAATTCAAGATTACTTCAATTCAGAATAAAGGTAGATATAGAATCCCTTATCTTGAGTAAGTTATTTTCAATTTTTAATATGTATGTCCCTTAGAGAAATATAAGAGAATTATGGGAGAACTATCTTGGGTAGGATAGCATCAAAAGGGGGATGACATTCTCGTTGGAAATTTTAGTTTCACAATGAAGAGATGTAAATTTGCGGAATGAATGGAAGTTTATATTCCTTAACTAACTTATTCATTCATAACTTTGTTATTTTATATTCCTTAACTAACTTATTCATTCATAAATTTGAATAACACGTGTGATGTGATCTAGTTAAGTTGACTCCTAAATTAAGAAATAATCAAACAAGAGTAGATGGAATTTCCAAAAGGATGAAAAGCCTAGATCATGTGTCATCCTTTGGGGAGCTCCAAATCATTCTAGTTCCTATTTTTCTTTAAATGTAGAATGATGAGCTAAACCCTCAAGCTTGTTTAATTTTACACATAAATCATTGTGGGATGAGGAATATAAGGAGATGGTAATTATGGGAGTGGGATCATGCCAACTATGATAATGAAGACGCAACCATGTTTCAATTCAATGAATCTTTAAACAAATATTAAGAGGATAACAATGAATTGGGCACATATGAAACAAAATATCTTTTATATAGACCTATAGGATATAGAAAATCATATTGCATAGATATATGAGTAGAAAATTGTTGGAGGATTCTGTTCAACTAGACGACTATATAAGAAGTCAACCAAGTGATTGGGAATGCCAACCAATCAAGGTAGTTATGATATATAGCTAAAACTATTTGTGGAATGTAATGTATAAATATCCTTGATCTAAGGGTGTAAAAGACAAGATTTTACTTACATATTAATAAAGACTATTTATTGTTGTTTCCTTATTTACTTATGTCTCTTTTTACTTCTACTATTTTTACATCCTTGTATATTACTTGATCTACATTATCTGGTCATACTGTTGGTAATTGATTTGGTGTAATCTCTTAGATTACTACATTGGTTTGGTTTCCCATTAGCAATAATAAGTGGTTAACAAAATTAGAAAGAAAAAAAGGACATTTTTACGGTCATTTCACAATTAAATACCATCAAGAAGCTTATGATATCAGTGAAGGATCCTATTGACCCACGATTGCAAAAAGGAGTGTATCAAATTCCTTAGGAATGTGGAAAAATTTACAATGGGGAAACATGGAGGTCCATCTAAACCAGAATAAAGGAACATAGTCCAGATATTTGTTTAAATAGAACACATAAATATGCCTTTGGAGAACATTCGCATGCAACAAAACATCCCATGAAAATTGAAGAAACAACAATTTTAGCTAGGGTTGACAATTGCACCAAAAGAAGAATAAGGGAAGAAATTGAAATAGTTAAATGCACTAATTGCCTTAACCGAGTTGATGGGATTTTAATTAGAAAAACATGGTTACCAACAATCATGAGATAAAACAAAAATTGTCCCAAGGGAAAGATAATTGGATTACCCTTGTTTCCCTAACTATGATTAATATCTTTGAAAGTTGACTACATGTTACAAGTGATTATGACCTTTGAAAAGTTGGCCACATATTGGCTATGCAAAATGTCACTATTTAATATTTATATTTTGAAAGGATGAAGAAGTATTCTCAACATCATTATTGTCTTAAATATGAGCCTAAGTGGAGGCTCAAAACGTCGGCAAAACAACCATTTATACCATAGGTTCTCCAACACATTCCAATATGTTTAACTGTGGATTCTCAAAAAATACAAACGTGATATATTCTTGATTAGCCATTAATAATATATCCCTATCGTCCACAAGTAAATAGGACTGTGAAGTCATTTGGGAGATCTTATCCAAACTAATCACTAAAATATGTAGCACGAATAGAGATGATTGGGATGAAAAGGTAGCCACAATTTTAGTCAAGAAGCATTAGTTTTCTTATACTTAAGGGTCAATGTAGATATAGCAACAAAAGTTCTAAAATTTGACTCCAACAAGGCTAAATAAGACCAACCATATCAACACAACACAAAATATTGAGGAAGAAATAATTGTAGCCCTTCACCATTAGGGGATAAAATAAACAACAAAAAACATGATCATATATAAATAAAGAAAAATGAAATATACATGGGATATGTTTCATTTATATGACAACAGGATCAATGGAAAGCCTCGGAAATTGGAGATAACCTAATTTGGGCCCTACATCATAAAAGATATAAGAACAAATGGAGCTATGTAATTAAGTGTACAAAAATTATTGAATAAGGTAGTCAATTGTGCCTAATTGAAAAAGTACAATTAATAAAAAAAATAAAAAAATAGAGAATCTAAGTGATGAAAACCCTAGTGGCACCATTGAGTACGAATCTATCTAAAAACAATTGGCGGGTAGGAAAATTCCTTAAAAAAAAAATAAAAATCACTTAGTTAGGACAAATATGGAAATAAATAACTATTCACATATGGTATTTTAAACAATGAACCTGAACTTGTATGAGCCAACAAGGACTTACGAAGTTAATCAAGAGATCATGAAATTCAATTGGAACTACATGTGACAACATGAAAATTGTAGCGAAGCAATGGGATGATAGAATTATGATACAAATCAAAGAATTTTAGAAGAAATAAGAAGTGGAAAAAAAATATTGTGCAACAATTTCATCATCACAGGACAAAAGAGACCCTAACCAATGAAGAAATAGTAAAAAAAATATATAAAAATTATAAAAAACCTAGTAGTTAACAATGGCTAAAAAATAATGAAAAAGAAATAGTTGAAAAGTAGTTGACTAGTTGAGAAGCCATGATTGAATAGAGTTCGACTAGTTGGAGAGTGATAGTTGACCAAGGGTTGATGGGTCAGAAGGAGTCAATCAAAGAAAAAACAACTAGTTACATAAACAATTACCATTGACCACACAAAATGTACTTAATGCATGACTTTAAAGAACCGTGTCATCGAATGAACCATCACACAAGTGAATGATAAATTAATGCAGTGAAATCAATTATAAATATGAAGGGGAAAACCATAAAATTACAAAGAAATAAGTGATTAATCAAATCCTCGNATTCTATATCCATATATCTTTTGACATATTAATAAAATATCCAACTGTTATGAGAAAATACAAATAAAAAGACACCCTGGCCATATGTAATGGTCGAATTCATCCTTGTACATTCAATCTTAGGCGTAAGGACCACTGTAACAGTCATTCTGCTATTGACAGATTCATTCTACAACCACAATACACATTTCCACACTAAAATGAGTTTTGTGCCTTCCGTCGTGGAACTCGGAAGTCGAAAAACCAACAACTCGATACTTTCATTTGGACACTTTCTACCTTCCACGTTCCACAAACGATTTCCGCACCATTGATCCTTGCGGGAGCGAACTTGACCTTCGATATGGATTTGACGCAGAAATCAAATCTTGGAAACTCCAAGTTCCATTAGCTTAATCCTTTACCTTTTGCATTCTGCCTTCTGTCTTTCCACTGCGGAACTCAGAAATCGAGAACTCAACCTTCCGTTAACTTAATCCTTGACTCTCCGCGTTTCTCCTTTTGGGTTTTCACTGCAGAACTTAGAAATCGGAAACTCAAACTTCCAGTAACTTAATCCTTGACTCTCTGTGTTCTACCTTCCTCCTTTTCGCTACGAAAATTGGAAATCAGAAACTCAACCTTCTGGTAACTTAATTCTTGACTCTCTGCGTTCTTCCTTTCACCTTTTTGCTGTGGAACTTGGGAATTGGAAACTCAACCTTCTGGTAGCTTAATTCTTGACTCCCTACATTTCTCCTTCCTCCTTTCCGCTGTAGAACTCAAGAATCAGAAACTCAACCTTCCGGTAGCTTAATCCTTAACTCTTTGCCTTCTGCCTTCCGCAACTTTTAGAAAATGTTTATCTATTTTGCAGCTATAATCCTAACCGTTTATCTGATTCCTTTGGGGATTCCACAATGAATCCTTCGCGAATATTATCAATCGTTGATCAGTTGTGTGGATTAGATATGGACTGTTGATATTCTAATTTTTAGAAACAATGTCTAACCTTGCAGATTGCAAAAATTGGGTTTCCTTTCAACTATTCAGAATTTCCGCACTTCTGTGAACCGTCGATCTCATTAAGGATTAGAAACAGACCGTTAATCTTCTAATCTTCTTCCTCAACATTTAACTTTGCGGATTCAGGGGTTTGTGGTCTGACTTGGGGTTTTTGTTTCACTGTAAGTTAAGCCGAATATAGAGATTAAAGAAAACCAGTAACCCTTCTTAAATATGTCACCTCTAAACATAATATTTAAAACTAGACCACGCTAGGTTAATTATGGATTCATACTATGAAATAAGGTCCCCCCCCGTTCATAAAGAGTGCATTCATAATATTGAAAATATAAATATATAAACCATAAACCAGTATTATTATATCAATCGACAATCCAAAATTCGAAAAGCAGAAGTAAAGAAATATTTACATAAATCGATACATTCAGGAAAAGCATAGTGGAATATCCGATTAGTTACAACTACCGATGAAGATAATTTTGGGAAAGCAAACGTGGTGAAGAAGATCTAGATCAATGGACACGATTGATCGTGTGATCTTGTCGATGGGTGAGAGCTATTTCGCTGGGTGAACTAGAACGGTCAAAGAAAAACCTTATGGGCACGATAATTTATGCAATCCTCCCTATGACCATTCAAGTCCAGTGTTGATCTAGATCTGACATTCCTTTGGTCATTTCGTTGGTGAACCAGCAAGGTAGTTAAAAGCTGGAGACGGGAGCAAAATCATTTATGAAATAGGATCCACACCAGATGAGGTTAAATTAGCAGATCTTTGAAGTCTAGAACTAGAGTAAAAACTAGTGACAATCAAACTAAAGACTGTTACCAAGGATCATGGCAATCGGATTCAAACAACAAAATTTGTAAGGTGTTCTCATAAGCTACAAAGAAACTCACAGTTCAACACCTGAACCAACATTATCATTTCAACGACATTCTAAAATCGAGAAACAAAATCAATAAAGATTTAGCAGAAAAGATACAGCCTGGGAAACACCATTAAAAGTAGCAAAAGCTTTAAAGCAGAGGATTTCATCCATTATATACATACTCATCAATTCTAATCATTCAAGTATTGATTTCGAAACTATTAACGGACTTATAGCAGTCAGAACTAAGTAAATTCTACTCAGGACAAAATACTAATTGCTATAGTAATATCATTACTACAAATCTTTGATACTTCAGAGAACAGAGATATTTATTCTACATAATGCATAATCCTACTATCTGGAGATGTAACTGTACATATATTTCACATATACATCCTACTGTAACTAGAATCGGTCATAAGAAAAACAGAATAGGAACTTGGCACCAATCCTGGGAAAACATAAGTGGAGAAGTTGTTCCTCCCAACCAACTCCCATAGCAGCCAAATTAGTTGCTCCAAAACCCCCGAGCATGTTCGCTGAGCCACAAGAGAAAAATATCTCAATGCATCATCTCTTTCATTATACAAATGTTAATCTACGTCCAATTCTAGCCTCCTGCTACTCATGGACATACTATTATATAGTATTTTTCCTAAGACTTGGTCATTTATTATCCTCCTGCTCTTGAAAAAATCAACTAGGAGTGCAGACTTGAGTTTTTGGGATGATGCCTCCTGCATCTCTAGTTCTCACTTGGTGGTCTCAGCCACTTGTTATTTTCATCTTATGGGTTAGCAAACATTCTTTCAACAACTATTTCCACTTGTGTTCTCCTTCGACAATTTTTATTAATAATGAATTTTTTATTACAAAAATGTTTTATTCTTGACCTTCCTGTCAGAGAATAATAATAATTCAAGGTATTTTCAAACAAAATAATAATTATTAAATCAGGGGGTATTACATACACCTCCCCTTAAAAGATAACACCGTCCTCAGTGTTATAACCTTTTCTTTTATTCTTCCATATCAACCTCTTGGAATAAGTCTGGATATGCCTCCTGCATATTACTTTCCAGCTCCCAAGTAGCTTCTTCCCAACTAAGGTGCTTCCATTGCACCTTTACTTGTCTGATGGTACGGTTCTGTAGTTAACATTCTCTCCTGTCGAGAATGCACTCTGGTCCCACTTGGAACTCTCCCTCTGGTTCCACTTGGATTACATTCAAGTCAATCACATGAGAAACATCATGAACATATATTTTCAATATAGAAACATAAAACACATTATGTACTTTCATATCAGGTGATAGGGCTAATTGGTATGAAACTAACCCTACTCTTTCTAAAATTTCAAATGGCCCGTAGTACATGGGTGCCAATTTCTTATACTTGCCCAATCTCAATGTAATTTTCTTGGGATTTACCTTTATGTACACATGATCACCCACCTAGAACTCTCTAGGAGTTATTTTTAAGTTAGCATAAATTTTCTTCATGTCCTCAACAACCTTCAAGTTTTGTTGTACCTATTTCACAGTTAGTTCCATGTCTTCTACTATATAAGGTCCTAACATTAATCTATCAACAAGACTTCTCCATGTGATTGGAGTATTACACTTATGCCCATATAAAATTTCAAATGGAATCATACTTACGGAAACTTAGAAATTATTGTTATAAGCACATTCAACCAAGTGTAGGTATTCTTCCCACTTACCTGGTTTGTCCATAACATACATTCTTAGCATGTCCTCTAGAACCCAGTTTAACCTTTCAGTCTTCCCATCCAGTTTTGGATGATATGCAGTACTAAAATTTAACTGGGTACCCAAGCCTTTAAACAAGGCTTTCCAGAAATTACTTGTAAATTTCACATCTCTATCTGAGACTATCACTTTCGATATGCCATGTAACCTAAATATTTCTTTCATGAATATTTGACAGGTATAAACTGAGCCACTTTGCTTAGTTTTTCAACCACAACCATGATGGAATCATGTTGTCTGAAATTCTTTGGAAAACTGGTGATGAAATCCATACTAATGGTCTCCCACTTCCATTCTGGAATGGGTTGTGGCCGGAACAATCTTGCTAGATGTTGATGCTCTGCCTTAAATTGTTGACATTCCAGGAAGAGAGCTAAGTATTCATCCATTTCATTTTTCGTGTTTGGCCAAACGAAGTCCTTTCTGATCATGGTAATCATTTTCTGATACCCTGGATGCCCCAAGTATGGTATTTTATGCAGTTCATCCATGACTGTCAATTTAATTTCTTTTATATTAGGTATACATAGCCTGTTTTTATACAACAATAGTCCTTGTTGGTTTAGGCTAAAGTCTGTTTTTACTTGTTCTTGTTCATTTTTAGCAGTCTTTTCTTTTAAACTCTGATATTTCCCATCATAATTTCTAGTACTTAAAATATGACCTCCCAGATCAGATTCGTAGCTGTTTCTTGCACATAGTAAGTTTGCATGATGACTTAAAGCATATGCTACTTTATTTTATTTTCCCTTTATGTGATTTATTTTGAATTCATACTCACTAAGAAAGGATAGCCATCTGGATTTCCTTGCATTCAAATTATGTTGATCAAATAAATATTTGAGGCTTATGTTGTATGACATAAGTAAAATGTTTCCTCCAATTAAGTACCATCGCCACATTTTTAAGGCATGAATTATAGCCACAAGTTCTAGATCATGTGTCGCATAATTCTTCTCATGATATTTTAGTTTTCTAGATTCATAAGCTACAACATAATTATCTTGGAGTAATACTCCACCTAACCCTTCATTGCAAGCATTGGTACATACGATGAAATCCTTGAATGGATCAACAATTTTTAAGATGGGGGAGGTGGTTAATAGGTGTTTTAATTTGTTAAAACTTTCCTCGCACTTTTTATTCCACTCAAACTTTTTTCCTTTCTTCTGTAAGGAATTTATGGGGTAGGAAATATTAGAAAAACCTTCTATGAACTTTTTGTCATATCCAGTAATTCCCATAAATGATCTGATCGCAAATACATTTTTAGGAACTGGCCATTCCATGATGGCCTTTACCTTATCTGGGTCAACTGAGATTCCATCCTTGGAAACTACATGTCTGAGGTACTGAATCTTGTCCTTGAAAAAGTCACACTTACTGAACTTTGCATAGAGTTGTTGTTATCTTAATACTTGCAAAAATATTTTCATATGTTCTTCGTTTTATTGTTCATTCTTAGAGTAGATTAATATGTCGTCAATGAAGAGAACCAAAAACTTATCCAGATAGTTACTTAATATGTTGTTCATTAAACACATGAATGCAACAGGTGCATTTTTCAACCCAAAGGGCATTATGAAAAACTTATAGTGACCGTAACGGGTCCTAAATGTTGTTTTAAAAATACCTTCATCTTTTATTCGCACTTGATGATAACCCGACCTTAAATATATCTTTGAAAAGAAAGTTGGTCCGTGGAACTGATCGAATAGGTCATCTACTCAGGGAAGTGGGTATCGGTTTTTAATAGTCATTTTATTTAGTTTCTTGTAATCTATACATAATATTAGTGTACCATCTTTCTTTTTCATAAACAAGACCGGTTCCCCCCAGGGAGACATGCTTGGTCAAATGTAATTTTTATCTATTAGTTCTTATAACTGTGATTTTAGTTCTATGAGTTCGATTATGTTCATTTTATGTGGATATTTCGATGGTGGTACCGCTCCAGGTATCAGATCGATTTTGAAGTCTATATCCCTTTTTGGAGGAAGTCCACGGACTTCTTCCGAGAATATATATTCGAACTCCTTTAAAACAGGTATGTCTTCCAGTTTAGGTTTTATATCGTTTTCCTTATCATTCATTATATATACTATGAATACCTTACATCCTTTTCTTACCGATCGCTTCATTTGTAGAGCGGAGATTTTTTTAATGGTTACCTTCCTAGGAATTCCTTTCACCTTTATATTATTTTCATTGTTATCAATACATGTAAATGTTGTATCAAAACAGTTTAGCAAAACTTTATGCTCTTCAATCCAATTCATTCCTATAAACAGATCATAAGATCCTAAAGGAAATATATTTACATTCACATGTGTAAGGAAATCATTCAACATTATCTTGCAATTTCTATCAATACTAGTAACCTTTCTTTTTGTACCTATGGCTAACTTTACTAGCCATGAATTATCAAATTTTTAGTTAACAAATTGCATAAATCAACTACTCTAGGTGAAATATAACTTAGGCTTGTGCTTGGATTAATTAAGACAGATATAAGTTGATTGTTTATCATACCTTCAATTTCGACCATGGAAGTGTGGTGGTCTACTTGCCGATTTTCCAGTGCAGCGCAGATTCTGGGCATGCTCCTGGACATATCCCCAACTATAACTAATTCTTGGATAGAATGGGCATTAAACTTCTGCTTCCTTACTAGACAATCCTTAAAGTAGTGTGGCTCTCCACACTCCCAATATTTTAAGGGTCCTTTTAGTGCTGGGATTTTATTAGGAACAGTTGATGGTACTTTAGAATCTCGAGGTTTAAACCTTTGTAATTATTAACCTAATACCCTCTATGATTATTTCCCAAGTTTTTATGGAACTTACTTTGTTTTCTTTTAGATTCAAAATTATTTGGCCTTTGATTTTTCCAAGCTGGTATACTTTATATTTTATTTTTGTTTTGATCAAAACAGAAGTTCTCCTTCCTCGTCGCTTCCTCCAATGTCTTTGGATTGTCATATTCAATCTGTTCTTTGAACATGAGGGGAAGACAACTAAGGAACCGTTGTAACTTGGGATTCTCATCAATTATGTAGGGGACATAGTGAAGTAAGCTTAAGAACTTACTACATAGTTCTTTCATTTTCAAGGCCCCTATCCTTAATTCATAAAATCCCTTGGATTTTTCTTCATAATATTGTTCAGATAAATATTTTCTTTTAAACAGTTTCTTAAACATTTTCCAGGTTACATACCTTTCTTTTATACCCTTAACTTTCTTTATATCTTTCCTTCAACTCATCTAAGTAATTATATATCTGGAAGTACTTTTTCATACCGGACAGCCAGGCCTCTAACTCCTCGCCCTTCTCAATTCCCCCATCAAACATGGGTGGTTTAATTTTTTTGAACTCCTAGAGATTTCCTCATAGGGTATGTACTTTTTCTTCTTTCTATTTGTGTCACTTCTTTCTCTTGACTCTTGAGTTTTTCTGTGGTGTTTAAATGACTCTTCATTTGAAGTGTCGGGGTTATGGCTGGAAAATTCCAGCTTCCTACCTTTACGTTTATTGTACGGGGCATTTTTAGGCAATTCCTGATCAAAATCCTTATTTTTATATTTTTCTTCATTATGTATTTTTGCTAACAATATAGTGTTCAGTTCTTCTTGAGCCTTTAGAATTTTCTCATTATATTTCTTAACCTTTCTTAATTCAGATCTTAGTTCATTCACAATCCTTTTTATTTCAGATTTATTGTCCTAACTTTCATTTAGATCTACCCAGAACTCTCCATCCATTAGATTACCCTCTTCATTTAAAGGTTGTTCTGGGCAACGTTCCTCTTCTATAGACGTTCCCGCATCTACCATATTTTCTGCAAAAATATTTGTACCTCTCTTTGTTGGGTAAGGGAATTTTCAAGAAAAAAGAAATATGAGTTAGTTTGTGGTTTTCTATAGTAGTTTTGTGTTGATCCTATTCAGGCTTAGTGCTTAAACCATGATCTGATACCATATGTAACATACCTCAAAAATAAAATATATAATTTTTTTTCTATATCAATATATCTTCAGACATATTAATAAAATACCCAACTGTTATGAGAAAATACAAATAAAAAGACACCTTAGCCATATCTGATGGTCAAATTCATCCTTGTACATTCCTTCTCAGGCTTAAGGACCATTGTAACAGTCATTCAACCATTGACAGATCGATTCTGCAGCCACAATAGACATTTCCGTCCCAAACTGAGTTTTTCACTTTCTGCCTTGCACCGCGGAACTCAAAAATCGAAAAACCAACAACTCGGTACTTTAATTTGGCCACTTTCCGCCTTCCATGTTACACAAAATATTTCCGCACCGTTGATCCTTATGGGAACAACCTTGACCGTCAACTTGGATTTGACGTGAAAATCAGATCTCAGAAACTCCAAGTTCCATTAGCTCAATCCTTTACCTTTCGCATTCTGCCTTCTGCCTTTCCACTACGGAATTTGGAAATCGAGAACTCAACCTTCTATTAACTTAATCCTTGAATCTCCGCATTCCGCCTTCCACCTTTCTGCAACGAAACTCGTAAATAAAAAACTCAACCTTCCGGTAACTTAATCGTTGACTCTTTGATTTTTGCCTTCCTCCTTTCCACTATGAAATTCAGAAATTTGAAACTCAACCTTCCGGTAACTTAATTCTTGACTCTCTGCTTTCTGCCTTTCACCTTTCCATTGGGGAACTCAGGAATCAGAAACTCAACCTTTCGGTAGCTTAATTATTGTCTCTCTGCATTCCTCCTTCCACATTTCCACTACGGAACTCGGGAATCATAAACTCAACCTTCTGGTAGCTTAATCCTTGAGTCTTCGCCTTCTGCTTTCCGTAGTTTCTAGAAACCGTTGATCTCTTTTGTGGCTCTAATACTAACCATTGATCTAATTCCTTTGGGGATTCCACAATGAATCCTTCACGACTATTATCAGCCGTTGATCTGCTTTGCGGATTAAATCTGGACCATTGATCTTCTACTTTTGGGAAACAACGTCTAACCTTACGGATTACGGAAGTCGAGTTTCCTTTCAGCTCTTCGAAACTTCCTCAACTTTGTCTTCTGCACTTCTATTAATCGTTGATCTCGTTGCAGATTAGATTTGGACCATTAATCTTCTAGTCTTGTGGCTCAACATTTAACTTTGTGGATTCAAGGGTTTCTGGTCTGACTTGGGGTCGTTTTTGTTTCACTATAAGTTAAGCCGAATCTAGAGGTTAAAGAAAACCAATAACCCTTTTAAACTCCATCACCTCTAAACATAATATTTAAAACTATACCACGCTAGGTTAATTATGGATTCATACTGTGAAATAAGGCTTCCCCCCCTACACAAATATTGCATTCGTAATATCGAAAAGATAAAGATATAAACCATAAACTAGTATTATTAGATCAATCAGCAATCCAAAATTCAAAAAGAAGAAGTAAAGAAATATTTACATAAATCGATACATTCAATAAAAACATAGTAGAATATCCGATGAGTTACAACCACCGACGAAGAGAATTTTGGGAAAGTAAATGTGGTGAAGAAAATCCAGATCAAAAAACACGGTTGATCGTGTGAGACGATCAATGACTAAGATATATTTCACTGGGTGAACTACCACGGTCAAAGAAAAACCTTACAGGTGCAATATTTTAGGCAATATATGCCCTATGACCATTGAAGTCCACCATTAATCTAGATCTGACGGTCCTTCGGTCATTTCGTTGGTTAACTAGAAAGGTAGTTAAAAGCTAGAGACATGAGTGAAATCATTTATGAGATCAGATCCATGAAATATTTGAATTCTACTCTTGGTTGAGCACTTGTGGGACCATTGCTCAAGTGAGGTTAAATTAGCAGATCTATGAAGTTTAGAACCAGAATAAAAACTAGTTACAATCAAACTAAATACTGTTACCAAGGAACCTGGCAATGGGATTGAGACAACAAAATTTTTAAGGTGTTCTCATAATAAAAAAAAGAAACTCACGGATCGACACTATAACCAACATTATCATTTCAACGACATTCTAAAATCGAGAAGCATAATTAATGAAGATTTAGCAGAAAAGATACAAACTGGAAAATGCCGTTAAAAGTAGGAAAATTATTAAAACAAAGGATTTCATCCCTAGTTTACATACACATCAATTCTAATCATTCAAGTATTGATTCCGAAACTATTAACGGACTTATAACAGTCAAAACTAAGTAAATTTTACTCAAGAAAAAGTACTAATTGCTACAGTAATAGCATTACTACAAATATTTGATACTTCAGAGAACAAAGATATTTATTCTACAGAATGGATAATCCTACTATCTAGAGATGTAACTATACATATATTTCACATATACATCCTACTCCAACTAGAATCAATCATAAGAAAAACAGAGTAGGAACCTGGCTCCAATGTTGGGAAAACAAAAGTGGAGAAGTTGTTCCTCCCAAGCAACTCCCAAAGTAGCAAAATTACTTGCTCCAGAACCCCCGAGCCTATTCCCTGAACCACAAGAGCAAAATATCTCAATGCGCCATCTCTTTCATTATAAAAATGTTAATCCCCGTCCAATTCTAGCCTCCTACTGCTCATGGATATACTATTAAATAGTATTTTTCCTTCGACTTGGTCATTTATGAGGCTCCTTCTCTTTAGCAGCTCAACTAGGAATGCATACCTGATTTTTGGGGATGATGCCTCCTACATATCGAGTTCTCACTTGGTGGTCTCATCCAATTTCATTTCCCTCTTGTGGGTCAGCGAACAATCTTTCAAAAACTATTTCCACTTGTGTTCTCCTTCAACAATTTTTATTAATAAGGAATGTTTTATTACAAAAATGTTTTGTTCTTGATTTCCCATCAGAGAATAATAATAATTCAATTTATTTTCCAACAAAATAACAATTATTAAATCAGGAAGTATTACAGGGAAGAGTAGTTCCATCCATAATAGCACTAACTTTAAAGACAAAAACAATTGAACCTAGAACAAACACGAGGAATGATAAACAACCCACAATTAAACTAGTAGAAAGAATGGACAAAATTTAACATGCCAAAAGGAATAAATTGATAGCAGCAAATACTAGAAAAATTTCAAGAAATGGATAGTTGTTGGAGGTCAGTGGAGGAAATAAACCATCACATTTGAGAAATATAAGATTTGATCTCACCTAAATTATCTACAGTTTTCAAACTTTGAAGGAATTAAAGAGGAAGTGAACAATTTTGTTATCAATCGATATCACAAGGGAAACATTTGGTTGGATGAGCCAACTGAGATTACATGGAAGCTCATTAGAGGGAATATTAGCTAAAATAAAGGATAATTCATTTCAAAGACAACCAAACCACTCGAATGGATTGATAAATTCACTAGAGGAGTGACAAAAAAGAGTTCAAAGGGATTGAAATTATCTAGTTCAAGGAAGAAAAAATAAAATGGGCATGTCTTATAATTGCACTATGCTTGATCATCACTAGTCGAGCCTTAGATGTTGTATTTCATACACTTGAATCCACATGACACATTTCCAAATACAACACAACTTACAATTGGGTCAACCATGTTGCAAACATATTAAGGGTAAATTTTGAAGAGTGCCAATAAATATTAGTAAACCAACCATTTTTTATGGATATCACGAACAATATCCATATGGAAGAACCCTATAATTTTTATGTTTCTATACTCTTAATTTTTTTGTAAATTTTGTAATCACGTCTCCTCAATTCTCCAAGATGAAGAAAATTTTGAGGTTTGGTGAGATGTTGGAGGAGCCTACTTGACTAGTCGATTGTGAAAGTAGTTGACTAAGTGGTTGGTTTGGTCCATTGACTAAGGTAGTTATTACGTGGTTATTTTACAACTGCTTATGAAATGTACTGTATAAATAACCCTAATACAAGGATGTAAAAGAGGGGATTGTATTGACCATATTAATAAATACTACGTATTGTTGGTTCCTTTTTACTTGTGATTGTTTCTCCTCCTTCTATGCTTTTATGCTTGCATATTACTTGATGTATATTGTGGTTGCACTACTAGTAACGAATTTTGCATAATCCCTTATCCTTTGCAATAAACACCAATGGCATATTTAATGAAGATGAATAATTAAAAATGAAGAGGCTGGAAGATATGAGAAGGGAATTATTATATTGGGAATGTTCTCAATGGAGACTCAAAAGTAGGGCCACTTAGGTTGCTAAAAGAAATGTGAATACTAGATTTTTTAGAACTTTGTAAACTTGAGGAGAAGTATGAATATAATATGGGAATTTAAAATCTCTAGGGACTCAAAGTCAAATATTTTCAAGAGTTATTTGAGATAAAAGAAATGTGAATACTAGATTTTTCAGAACTTTGTAAACATGAGGAGAAGTATGAATATAATATGGGAATTTAAAATCTCTAGGGACTCAAAGTCAAATATTTTCAAGAGTTATTTGAGATAGGTCTAGAACATTTGTAATGTGTATTCAAGGAGACAAAAGGGGGAAATATAACATACATTGTTAGATTTTCCTCATTCCTTCTAAGTCTCATGGAGTACAATTAAAATTAACACATGTTAAATCCATTATTAAAGGAGTTAAGGAGGTAGAATATTCATTTAAAAGAGAGAACTATATTGGTGAAGGAAATTTTTAGGGGATAAATTTATAGCATGGGTTGATTTTTTATTTTTTTTGCAAAACGGATTTATGAATTTATGTTTTTTTCTAAAATGATTCACCCAAATTCTACAAGATAAAATTATTTATTCTAAACATCGCTAAAATTGTCCAAAACTATATAAAATACTTAGAAATTTGATTATTTTTCCAAAAATATTGCCAAACATTTTATGGTTGGAAAATTTTGAATTATTAAGATTCACCAATGTTTCTACACTTTAAGAAAATTACTCATCCTTAAAAGTTTCCTTGGTATTGGTCGAAATGGTTTTCCTTTCAAATATTATATGGGGTTTATGAACTTATAAAGGATGGATTGTTGGCAGTTGTAGAGGCGTCTAAGAGATCAAGAGAAGTTTTAGGATCCTTGAAGTGTACTTTTATTTTATTGATCCTGTTGCGCTTGTAACTAACCTCTCGGATTTTTTGATATTTGATCTTTTGCCGGTCATGTGATTGAAAGATTTTCTTTTGAACATCATGGTCCTAATCATGGAGTTTTTCATGGCGTCAGCGTGATTTTTAGGGATTTTCTTTCCTGCAGGGATTGGCAGTCCGGGGGAGGATTGGGTGGTTAGGGCCTTACAGAATATCATGTGTGCCGATGTAGGTTTACGGATGGATTGGAAGGTGATTACTGGAATGAAAACCTTGTTGGGGAAAAAAAATTAATTACTCAGAATCCATGCTATTTGGTGCAACAGGTGTGTTAGGGACTAGTGTGACATGGGGGGATATAGACTCTGATGTAGCCTCAACAGTTGGAGTTGCTCCAGGATTCATGGTTGATTTGGATTTTTTGGGTCATTACCAAACCCTGCAGTGAGTTCTTTACTAGGGTTTACAGGTCTGGTTGGAGACTCTAGTTTATTTTAGGATGATGGGGGTTTGATTCTTGCTGGCAGTGTGCAGGAGGCTTCAGCTGGTAGGGTGGTAAGAAGAGGTGGTCATGGTTTGAAATTTTTATTGGATATTTCTCTGGTGACTTCAGAGGATCTTTCTATGTTTTTATACCCTGCTTAGGGGGTTACGACAAGACCTCTACTCTAGATTTAGGGGGTTAGACGACCTTTAATCCCAGTGATTTTTTTTCTCCAGATGTGGAGAATGAGGCAGTGCATGTTGAGGAGTGTGGCTCTCTTGGGATAAACCCTGTGCTTGTGGTAGGTGGATTCTCATATTCAGGGGGTTTTGTGGAAGGGCTCCCTTCGGTCATGACAGAGGTATTACCAGGAGCTTCACCGCAGACTGCTGGTGGGAAAAAGAAAGAACCTCCTTGAAAAAACTCAGTGTGTAAAGCTCTGTTAGGATATTTAGACACTTAGGAGTTAGTTAAGATCAACTTGTGTAATATATCCATTAGGTAAATTGTGTTTCTTTAGTATGCATTAGTATGCATTTGTAAATATTCTAATCCGACGGTCATGATATGCTCTAGACATAAAGTTATCCAACGATTCAACTTCTCTTAGATCATACCTACCATTGCTCCATGGATTAACACCCGATTGTTCCATGATCTCTATTTAAAGAGCATGGAGGGTCCTTGGCTAGTTGATCGATTATGAGAAGCTCATATGTAAGTTTCTTTAATTTGCATAATAAATTGCTCCAAGTAGTTATTTGGCTGGGGCCAGGACAGTTTCCATCTCAAGGGTTTTAACCACATGACAAACATCAGTGTGTTGATATGTGATCTATTTGTGTGAAGTGGTTGCTCAAGGTGTTCGATCTTTTGGGAGTACTCTGTGTACTTGAACATGGTATCAAAGCATTTATGAAGAGCCGCTTTCGGTTTTGATCAAGATCTAAAACTGATGTTGCCGAAACTTTGAAAGGGTTTCTGGTTCTGGAGTTTCTATGCATTTTTGGCATGTGGGAGTTGTTCCATTGCGTCCATAGCACCATTTCCATTGGTAAATAGTTTTCATTTCACCGAAAACCATTTCTGTTTGATCCATAAACACCCATTTCAGAAAATTTGAAGGTATAATGTTATAGTGACGGATTTGTTTAATTTTTTTTTTAAATCTCTCATATTTTATCAGTTTTATTATTAGATCTTTATTGTTTTAGTCTTGGACTGTTACCTTCCGTAGCTGCGTATGCTATTTGCTGTGCACCTTGTGCTATCGCGGCGAATCAGAAACAGAAAGGGAAAGTTTTTTTTTTTCTTGTCTTCTCGGCTACGTATGCTCTTTGCCATGAATCTTGTGCGATCACAGCAAGTCAATAACAGTGAGAAAACTTGAAAACATATACTTTTTGGGTAACCTAAGCAAGATCTAACCCCATTTTTTTTGTTTTTGTTTTTGTTTTTTTTGTGATTTGCAGGAAAAAAAAAGGCAAGCATGGAGAACGAGAGAGAAGAGATAATAATAAAAAAACCCTTCCTTTTACCATTCTTTTACATACCTTTTAAACTTAGCTCACTTGGTCCAAAGTTGCTTTATTTCTTAATAGGTCTTGAGTTCAAGCCAATTTAAGCTACTTTTTAGTGCTGCAATTTCTATTTTCAAGTTACTTTATTGTAAAAGAGCATCTCACTTAAATAAAATAAAATAAAAAGTGAGTCACTTAAGTCTTTTAATTTATTGTCGCACTATTTAAAGTAACATTATTGTAAAAGTGAACATCACTTATTCTACAAAAGTGATTCACTTAAAAGCAACTTTATTGTAAAGTGATTGTCAAAGGTTGATATTGGGAAGAGGAGGGTTTTTTGTTTTTAGTTGGTCAAGTTAATATCTGCCACGTCACTATTGGGGACATCTTCAACATTTTCTTTGATCAAGCATAACTTCATCATCCAGAATCATTTTTCAGTGCCATTTTTTTTTAAACCGCATATTTTTTCGATCTCTTTGCATCCAAATAGTTAGTTTCAGTTATTTCACTCATTATTTTATAGTATGGATGCCCCTTATGATATTATACTTATAAGTTCTAACTATTTCTCATGGAAATCTCGTATGGAGGATGTTCTGCGAAGAACGGGACTTTTCAAGATAACCACAGGGAAAGAAACAAAACCCACTGATGATGATAAGAAAATTAAATGGGAAAATAGATGTGATGAAGCTCGTGGATTGATTGGGATGTCAATCTCTACTACTTTGCGATTCCACATATCTGGAATTGATGAACCTGATAAAGCTTGGGAAAAGTTGGAATCTATGTTTGGTAAACACAATGAAATTTGGGGTCATTAACTTGAGAATGAATTGATTTCCTTGAATCCAAATGATTTTTCATGCATTCAAAACTATTTATCTAAGTATAAAACTCTTAGACTCTTATGTGCAGAATGCAAGATTAAGAAAGAAGACAAACAATGTATTTATCATATTCTTTTCAAACTTGGACCTGCATATTCTATTTTTGTATCTACATTCTACTCCATGAAAGAATCATTGACTGCAGCTAGCTATCAAGAGCCTAGTCTTGAATCCTTTTGTAATTCCTTAATTAGAAAACAAGATAAGCTCATTCATCTTGGAATAATTAACAATGCAGATACATCTGGGAAAGCCTTATTGTCCCAACAGAAAGAAAAGTCCAAGCCTCCCAAGATACATAATTTTCGCAATAATAATCCAAACAACAAGGGTCCCAAACCCTCTCAGTCAACTCCTTCTTTAAAAAATGACAAAGGATCCAAGCCAAAAGGAAAGAAGACTGAGTGTCATTGCATTTTTTGTGGGAAATATAATTATGATGAATCTAAGTGTTTCAAGAAGATGGCAGCCTTGGAAGCAGCAATGAAGAACCACCACATCAGCCTAGATTCATTTTCAGAATCTACCTTTCATGGACATGCACTTTGTGTTTCTGGTTACTGTTATACTGCATCTTCTTCTTCTACTTCAATTGAATGGCTCATTGATACTGGAGCATCTTATCATATGGCTATGGATCAAGCCATCTTTTCTGCTATGCATGAATGTAACACCAAACAAATATTTGTTGGTGATGATAGATTTCTGAGTGTTGTAGGATATGGAATAGTTCCAGTAAAAAATGGTCATTTCAGTGATGTACTATGTGTTCCAAAATTTTCTTTCAATTTGTTATCAGTCTATCAAATTACTCATTTAGATGAAAGTAAAACTGTGACGTTTACACCTCACCAAGTTGTAATCAAGTATTTTAAAAATCCTCAAAATGTCCTTTGCTACTAGAACTGTTGATGATATTACTAGGTTGTAAAAATTTAACAACTTTGGGTCATCACCTTTTCCTTCATTTTTTGTTGCTCATAGTGATAACTTGAGCAAACTTTGGCATGAGCGATTTGGTCACTTAAATTATCGCTCATTGCAACAACTATGTAAAGACAATATGATGACTGGTCTTCCGATGGTATCTTGCAAGGATGGTGTTTGTGACAGCTGTGTACTTGGAAAACATCATCAGGACAATTTTGACAAACGTGCCTCTTGGCACGCCTTGGTTCCCTTGGAGCTTGTGCATAGTGACTTGTGTCATCCTATTCCATCTGCTTCTTTTTCTAGTTTCAAATATTTCTTAACTTTCATTGATGACTACTCCAGACGCACTTGGGTTTACTTCCTAAAACTTAAGAGAGAAGTATTTAACATGTTCTTGGCCTACAAGGCCCTTGTTGAAAAACAATCTGGTCATCAAATTATTAAGTTAAGATCGGACAATGGAGGAGAATATGTTAACAACAAGTTCACTACTTCCTACACTGAACAAGGAATCCAACAAAAACAAACTGTTCCATATGCACCACAACAAAATGGTGTAGCTGAACGGAAGAACAACACTTTAAAAGAAATGGCTAATTCTATGATCCAATCTAAGGGACCAAGTCTTCAATATTGGGCTGAGGCCATAAATTGTGCAAATTACATAGTTAATCACACACCCACTAAAGTTTTACAAGGTATAACACTGGAAGAAGCATAGAGTCAAATTAAACCAGATGTACGTCACTTCTATGTGTTTGGTTGTGAAGCATGGGCCCACATTCCAGATCAAAAATGGAAAGCATTGCAGCCTAAAAGTGAAAAGTGCATATTTGTTGGATATTCTGAAGATGTAAAAGGTTATAGAATTCTTCAGCCACATTCTCATGATATAATCATTAGAAGAGATATTAAATTTCATGAAAATCTCTTGGCCTACAAGCCTAACTTGGCGGGTGTGCCATCTTTGGCCTACGAGCCTGATTCGGCGATTGTGCCTTCTTCTTTCTCTTCTTCAAACTTCCTTGGTAGGTTTTAAACTCTAGTTTCTGATGATGATAGTGAGGATGAAAATCCACCTCTGCCTGCTCATGTTCCTCCAATTGCATCAGCACCAATGCTTCCTTGTTGGGTCCGTTCAACATGTGAAGCAACTGTTGATCTTGCCGGTGATCTTAGAGATCAGCGTCGAACATGTTCTCAGTTTCAGTGGACTTCTTCTCTTTTGGCTCAAGTTTTTGAGAATCATGATCCATAAACTTTTGCAGAAGCTTCAGGAAATCCAAATTGTGATGCAGCTATGGATGAAGAATATCGTTCCTTAATGGCGAACGATACTTGGAATCTTGTTCCTCTTCCAAAACGAATAAAACTTGTCAAATGTAAATGGGTCTACAGAACTAAGTATGCATCAGATGTAAGTGTTGAAAGACTTAAGGCAACGTTATTTGCCAAAGGTTTTTCCCAAGTTGAAGGGATTAACTACAATGAAACCTTTTCTCCTATCGCAAAAATGAATTCCACCTGCCTTGTTTTTTCCCTTGCAGCCTTAAATAACTGGGAAGTCCATCAAATGGATGTCAAGTATGAATTTTTACATGGTGATTTACAGGAGGAAATTTACATGGAACAACCTCCTAGATATGTTCATGATAACTCTATCCTTGTCTGTCTCCTTAAGAAATCCTTATATGGCCTTAAGCAAGCTCCTAGATCTTGGTATGCCAAAATGGATAGCTTTCTCCTTGACACTGATTTTTCTAGATTCCATTCTGACCCCAATGTCTATACCAAGAAAGTAGGAAACCATATTATCATACTTGTTCTTTATGTTGATGATCTTATCCTTACTGGTAGTGACCCTAAACTTATAACCCATGTGAAATCCAGTCTGAAGCAAAATTTTGAAATGTCAGAATTTGGACATTTGCATTATTTTCTTGGTCTCCAAGTCTTGCAAACCAAAGAAGGAATCTTTATTTCCCAATCTAAGTATGCTTGTGACCTTCTTCGTCGCTTTCACATAGAAGATTGTAAACTAACCCCTTCTCCCTTCCAGTCTGGAGTCAAACTTTCTTCCACTTGTACTTCCCCTGAAGTAGATGCCACCTTGTATCGTCAACTTATTGGTAGTCTCTTATACTTGACTCATCCCCAACTTGACCTTTCCTTTGCCGTTGGTCATGTTTCTCGTTATATGCAAACACCTCATGAAAGTCACTGGAAAGCAGCAAAAATAATACTTCGATATATTCAAGGTACAATTTAGTTTGGGATTCATTACAGTACAGGGGGGAAACCTTTGATGGTTGGTTTCACTGATTCAGATTGGGCCGACGATCCTGATGATCGAAATTCTACTGCAGGTTATGTTTTCAGTCTGGGATCTAGACCTGTCACTTGGGCTTGTAAGAAACAACAAGCTCTTGCTCTTTCTTCAGCAGAAGCAGAATATTGAGCCGTAATTAATGCATGTCAGGAAGCTTTATGGCTTCGATAGATCCTTTTACTGAATTTGGATTCAAGCAGCATCAGCCTACTCCACTTTGGTGACAATCAAAGTTCCAACAAGCTTGCCAAAGATCCAGTTCTACATTAAAGCAGCAAACACATTGAGCTACACATGCACTTCATCAGAAATCTTATTCATGATCGTGTTCTTGAAATGTTCTATTGCCCTATAGATGATCAAGTTGTAGAAATCTTCACCAAGTCTCTTACAGAAGCGAAGTTTTCTGAACTTCGATCTATGTTAGGAGTTCAGGAATGTGTCCTTAAATGGGGATAGGCTCTAATGCCTCCTTCCTTCTCCTAATAGTGTCACTTTTGTAAATCCTTCAATCCTATCCCAAGTTGTTCTTAAGGAGGGATGTTAGGATATTTAGACACTTAGGAGTTAGTTAAGATCAACCTGTTTAATATGTCTGTTAGGTAAAGTGTGTTTCTTTAGTATGCATTAGTATGCATTTATAAATATTCTAATCTAAAGGTCACGATATGCTCTAGACATAAAGTGATCCGACGGTTCAAATTCTCTTAGATCATACCTACCATTGATCCATGGCTTAGCACCCGATTGGTCCATGATCTCTATTTAAAGAGAATGAAGGGTCCTTGGCGAGTTGATCAATTATGAGAAGCTCATATGTAACTTTCTTTCTTTTGCATAATAAATTGCTCCAAGTAGCTATTTGGCAGGGGCCGTGGACTGTTTCCCTCTCGAGGGTTTTAACCACGTGACAAACAATGGTGTGTTGATCTATGATCTATTTGTGTGAAGCGGTTTCTCAAGGTGTTCGGTCTTTTGGGAGTACCCTGTGTACGCAAACAAGCTCAAATCCAACATTGACAAGTTGGTTTTCGGGGAGGATATCCAAATGGACCGTGTGGTGGAATTATATGAGTTGTTGGTGGTTGGTCGGGATAGGGGTTGAAGTTTTTGGTTTCCCTTCTTATATTCCTTGGCTGAGGAGAATTGGAGTGGACATACCTCCTAGGTTCCAAGGATTAGCATTCTGGCTAAAGGGTGGTTTGATTTTATTTTTGAAAGCAAGACTAATTCGAACTAGGTCCTGAACAACCAGTGGTGCATGTCGGGTATTCCTCTGGTGCTCAAGAGGTGGACACCGCACTTTGACACCAAGAAGGAGAAATTGGATAAGGAGATCCTCTGGGTAAGACTTCCTAGTTTTCCCATGGATTACTGGTCTTCGAGTCGGTTTAAAGGGATTGATGACTATTTGGAGGAGTTTATTAAGTCTGGCTACTCCTTTTAGCAGATGGGGCATATGTCTAACAAGATTATGGTCAAGTTGGATTTGAAGATGAGGTTAATGGCGGAGGTTTNTGATGACTATTTGGAGGAGTTTATTAAGTCTGGCTACTCCTTTTAGCAGATGGGGCATATGTCTAACAAGATTATGGTCAAGTTGGATTTGAAGATGAGGTTAATGGCGGAGGGTTTTATTGAATCCAGTTGGTCCTTTCGTACACATTTTGAATTATGAGTGGGTTCCTTTTTGTTGTCATAGATGTCATTCTTATGGTGATATTCTATCTGATTGTCCCCTTCCTTTTCAGGGGAATCCCAGGGTTTCAACTGTTGTTCCTCATGCTGGGATTTCTCCTACTCCGGTGGGTGGAGTGAATTTTGTTAATATATGGATGGGCCTCCCAAATATGGGCTTCTAGTGTCTTTCAGTTCCGAGGAAGAGAAAGTTGGGGATGGTCCGAATCTGAAGATGTATGTCACTCATCCCCCACTAGTTCCTAGTATCCTGAGTATGTTTTCTTCTTCTACTCCTTCATCTATTTTATTTCCTATTAACCTTTCTATTGGTTTGGAATATGGTTTGGTTAGTTCAAAAATTTCTCAGCATTTTGGTTTCCCCCTGCTCCCTCTTTTGTTCTGTGTTCCATCCCTAAAGCTAGTTGTATTTACTCACCCCCCATAGTGACTCCTCTCTCTTCCTCCACTAGCACTTCATAGGGTCGAAACATAAAGTGTTTATTAAGGAGTAAATATGTTTACAATGAAGACCTTCTGGGCAATGGGGGTTTCCTCCAATGGCTAGGACCTCAGGTCATCATAGAAGGAGAGGGAGAAAGTCTCATTTCTCTATAGTGCAAGAACATGCCATGTTGGATGTGGCTTGTGGTAAAAATTATTCGATTAAATGAACACTTGGAGCAAATAAATATTAGGGGGGGTTGTTACATGAAGATTATGTCCTTCAATTGCAGAGGGTTGGCGATCCCTTAAAAAAAATCGTCACTAAGGAATTTAATTGATCAATTTGTGTCTGATACAATTTTGTTTCAAGATACTATGGGGGTTAGTGAGGTTGTGATGGGGGCTTTGAAGACTCTCCTTCCAAGGTGGGATTTTGTTGATGTGGATGCCCGCAGTCTGTCTAGGGGGTTGGCATCTTGTTGGAGGTTGAAGGAATGTATGTGTGATAATGTGTGGAGTATCTCCTCCGACATTGGGATTGAGGTGTTTCTTACTAGTGTTGGTAGAGTGGTTATTGTTCTTAACATCTATGGTCCCTATCAGGATAAGGTGTGGTTCTGGGAAAAGGTACTAAATAATCTCTTGTTTTAGGATCAGGAAGTTATTTTGGGAGGGGATCTCAATTTGTCGTTGGGATATGCTAAGTTGTGGGGGCCCAGGGCGATTCATGATTGCATGTAAAACTTCTTCACAAATGTTTTGTCCTGGAAGGATTTGATGGATGTGGAACTCATGAAATTGACTCTGACTTGGAGTAATAGGAGGACTGGTGTTGAGAGGGTTTCTAAGAGATTGGACCATTTTTTGGTTACTAAGATTTTTTTTTATTCGGTTGATCTAATTAGTTAGTGGGTGGCCTATGGGGTTGAATCAGATCATTGCCCCATTTTCTTGGAATTTTTAGTGCGGGGAAGAAAGACACCCAGTCCCTTAAAATTTAATCCGGGTTGGATGATGGAGCATTCTTTCAGTGAGTTTGTCCAGAAGGAATTTATTCCTTTTGATCATGAGCATGAGAGGTTTATTGGGGATAATTTCATGAGTAATTTGAGCCATGTGAAGCAGGCCACTCTAACTTGGGCCTGCTTGAAACAAGAGAGTGAAGAGCTTGAGATGAGGGAGCCTAAGAACCGACTCAAATTTCTTTTGGAAGGTGCTGGATTTGGATTTGGTTCTCCAGAAGAAAAGGAGGAGGTTGTTCGATGAGAACGTAAACGTCAAAATTTTTTGGATGAGAGGGAAGTGGTATGGCGTCTTAAGAGTAGGGATCTCTAGTTAAAATATGGGGATGAGAACACTAAGTTCTTCCAGGCTTGTGCAAAAGTTTGAAATTTTACTAATACCATTTGGGGAGTGTAGGATGCTTGAGGAGACCCGGTTTTATCTTTTGAGGGTCTAGAAGAATTAGGTGTTTTCAATTTTAGTGATTTGTTTCAGGAGAGGAAGCAGGCTACTATAGTGGAGGTTGTCTAATTAGATCAATTATTTCCCTAGTTTGTGGAACCGACTAACAATAGGTTGCTCATGGCTGAGGTCACTACACTGGACAAGAGTCCTAGACCAGATGGTTGGCCAATATAATTCTACTTGGGCTTCCAGGATTTGTTGGGGGGTGATCTTTTGAAAGTGCTGAATTAATTTCGATCGGTTGGTTTTATTCATGGACATTTTAATGCCACTTTTATTACCCTTATTCCAAAACCAAATAGTCTAGACTGGTTTCATGACTTCCAACTGATCTCTTTATGCAACTGGATTTACAATATCATCTCTAAAATCATCTCTCGGAGGATCAAATGGGTTCTGTCCAGATCTATTTCAAGTGAATAGTATGTGTTTTTGGAAGGTCCAAAAATTAGTGAAGCTATTGGAGTGGCTCAGGAGGTCTTGCACAATATCAAATCTAAAATTTTTAAGGGGGTGGTGGTCAAAATAGACCTCTCAAAGGTATTTGATAGAGTTAGTTGGTTATATATCTGGATGTTGTTGACACATTTAGGTTTTGAAGTGCATTTCATACATTGGATAACGGCTTGTACTACATCACTCTCTTTTATTGTACTGATCAATAGCTCGGCTGACTCTTTCATTCCAACAGAAAGGGGGTTGCGACAAGGTTGTCCTTTGTCTCCTTTACTATTCCTATTGGTGGTTGAAGGTCTAAGCTTTTTATCCTATAGGATAAGAGTGTAGGGGGTTTGAAAGGAATACATATTTATCTGACATTGTATATTTCCAATATTCTTTTAGTTGATGATATACTCATTTTTTGTGATAGTTCTCAAAGGGATTTGGAAAAGATTTATGAGGGTTTGGACCTCTTACAGGTGGCTACTGGTATGGTAATACATGCCCAAAATTCATCCATTACCTGTTCCAATTTGGGGGAAGAGGAGATCATGTTTTTGGTCAACAAGTTCCCTTTCCATGCTGGTGACATGGATTTGGGACTTAACTACCTAAGGTTTCAGTTAAAAATAAATGATTATCAGAAAGGTAATTGGTTGTGGTTTACTGCAAAAATTGAGAAATGGCTGCAGGGATGGAGTAATAGGTGGTTATCAAGGGCAGGGAGATTGGTACTTATCAAGTCGGTGCTGGAATCCATTCCAGTCTATTGGATGTCTCTTCCATGGATTCCCAAAGGGATTTTGGAGAGAATCTGTAAGATTTTATTTTCCTACCTATAGTGGGAAAATAAGGACCAATTTTCTTTAGTTTTGATTCGGTGGGACAATATTTCCATTCCAAAGGCTTTGGGTGGTTGGGGTTTAAAGAATATCGATATTTTTTCTAAAGCTTTGGCTGCAAAGGTCTATTGGAGGTTGATCACTACTTGTATGCTTTTGACTCAGGTGGTGTTACAGAAGTATATAGCACCCCAGTCACTATTAGATTAGGTCTACTCCATGAACAAGGTGAGGAGGGGTTTTATACTATTTGAAAAGTTGTTGTTCAAGATTTTGTCTTCACTGGTTTTGGCCTGGTGTTGCGGGTTGGAAATGGTCGATGTGTCCATCTTGGTCTGGATCCTCTGGTTGGGTGTGGTAGAGAACATACCCTGCTTAAGGAAGTTCATGTTTTTTTATTTTACAAAGGGATGATATTTCTATCACAAGTTGCGAACATGGATACTACATATTTGTGGCAGCACAGTTGGATTAGGGGTGTGTGGTTGGGGCCAGCAATGGAACAATTTGTGCATTAGGATATGTATGTACAAGTGTTAAGACACTCCCACATTTGGTTATCTGATAGAGAAGATGTAGTTATTTGGGATATGCACCCATCTTGGTCATATACTCCCAAGGCTAGCTATATCCAATTAAACCTTGACTTTTTCAATCGAAAAGTGGTTTGGTTGTGGAAATGCCTCTAGAAGATTCACTGTCTATCCTAGGAAAAATTTATTTTCTGGTCTATGTTGGAGAATATAGTTCTTACCCAGGATAACATTCAACGCTGTATTTGATGTGGTCCTGGATAATGTGATTTATGTTTGGATCATTCTGAATCTATCAGTCCTCTCTTTGTGGGGTGTTGATTTGTACAACATATATGGGACGTGTTCTCTGGTGCACAAAATCGAGTTTGTCATTTGCAGGGTATCTCTGTGGAGGCAACATATCTTTCCTATGTTTCAGATAGGAGGAACAAACCTCTTCAGGTGTTACCCTGTATACTTTCCTGGGGTGTTTGGTTGGCATGAAACTCAGCCATTTTCTAGGATCAATACATAACCCCTAAGATGATTGTGGCCAACTTCTTGTGGATCCTTGGATTTTTCCCTATAGTGGGTCAGTTCTTGGGTGTGAGGCACATACATCCAGAGGATATTGATCGAGGGAGTTGATGGGCATTCTTTGATGGGGCTTCCCAATGTCAATAGGCTATGTGGGGGGGGCGATGATTGTCTTTTCCTTCTAGATGAACATTTTCTCTATCTAAAAACGGGATTATGAAGGGGGACAAACAATTATGCTGAATTGTATGCTGTAAAGTTACTTCTATTATTTGCAGTGGAAAGGGGTTTTTTTACACTTTAGGTTTTTGGGGAATCTATGGTGGTTGTAAATTAGATTAAGGAATTACAATGGTGCCATATCTTATGACTTGTACCAATCCTTGAGGATGTTTTGGATATAAAACAAAATTTTGACAGTGTGTCTTTCACTCATGTTTTCATGGAGAGAAATGGGATGGCTGGTTGGATTTCCAAGGAAAGAATGCAACTCATCTTGGGAACATGGGAGATTGAAGAGCACAATCAGGGCCAAACTCTTCAGATACTATCATAGAGCGTTTCATGATGGTCTAATACCTGATATTTGATCCAGGGAAAAACAATACTATACTTTTTTTCTAATTCATTTTTGTCTCTACAGAACTATTGATACTATATGACTAGGTCATAAAAGTGTTATTTTTTTATTTTTTTTTGTACAGAGACGTACTTTGAAGGATTGATCTACTCTTTATACCTTTTTTCGGACAATATAAGCAGTATGCTTATACTATTTATATAGCTATGAATGTAATGTTGTTCTCATTTTGCATAAATAAAATTACGAATTTTTCGAGGAAAAAAAAACTAACCTCCCCATTATTCTCTTTTATGAGAAATGTTGGGGTCCCTCCTTGAATATCTATTACATTGAGTAACGCTTGGTTTTCCCCAAAGCTTGACTAAGTATTATTTTAGTCTTGATCCCTCTATGGAAAATAACACTTGAATTGGCTTTCCATAAGTCTAGAGTTGAGACAAGTTTCTACAATTGTGTTAGGAATTTTGGATTGTTATTGTGTAGAAATTAAAATATACCGAACCATTTCAGGTGGACACTCTACCCATCTTAAGGATCCTAAGAATATTTGATGTAAAATAAAATAATTTGGTAGTATATATAGATGGAGGAGAAACCTTGTCATGTCCCCATATTTTTGGACATAAAAGTGTTCACTATGCCCAACACATTGGGGGGTCAAAGATGCATTAATTACCTCACCTAGGGGATTTTGTCCAAATATTATTTATGAGGCATTAAATAAACCTAGGAGAATGTTGCTAAATAAACATGATTGAGGCATGTAATTAATTTGTATTTATCATTAATATTTATTGTGCAAATAACATGTGGAATTGAGCTTGCCATGTCAGGCACAAATGGAAATCCAACTTGCCAAGGGAGGAGATTAAGAAAGTGGAAACTCTTTGACAAAATCATTTAAAGAGAAAAGGGAAAGTTCCCAAAAGATATGACAAAATATTTCATAAGAAAAGCAGGAAAGTTTTGGCAAAGGAGGGTGTTGTTTCCTTTAGGAGACTTAGAAAAGTTGTCAGAACAAAAGCAGGAAAGTTTTGACAAAGGAGGGTGTAGTTTCCTTTTGGAGACCCAGTCTAAAAAGTAGGGAAAAGCATAAAACCTATAAGGGATAAAATTAGAGAATCTTTGACTAAGGAGGGTGAATTGCTAAGTCATATGGATGACTTGGATAGGGAAACAGCTCCACGTGGTCCCGACATTCCAATTTTCTCAAGGAAGGCCCATGAATTGGATAGGGTTAGGGATTTAGGTGTTGACTTTCTCTCACAGGTCACCTATTGCCTCTACTTACTAAACAAGTCACCCAAATTTTATTAAAGAACAAATCAAGCTCATTCACATAGTTTGGTTGATGTGTTTATTGAACTATGCTTATGTGAGCATGCCTTTATGAGTGATGTTCCTTAGACACTTGGAAGATGATCCCCAAACCTTCCCTTCCCACTCCTTAATCCCCATTTCTTCTATTTGCAGGTATGGAGCACTTGGTGTTCAAACATTGAAGGTCATATCAGACATAATTTACAGCCTCCATCTCAGCCAAGTCGAGCTCCAGTGAAGCCCATGCTTCACCTACGCTCTCAGCCTTTCTCTGGCCATGTTTTGGGCCTCTTGCCCACCAATTTGGAGTCTTCATATTTAATTTTTAGTGTATTCAATGCGAGTCTGATGTATAAAAGTTGTTAATGTTGGTTTATTGGTCAATGCTGAGAGTGGGGGGGTGAATCAGTATTGTTATCTTTTTACTATTTTAACCACTTTTAAATATATCATTAGAAACACATAACAACAAGAATACACGAAACACAATTTTAACATGGAATCCCAATAGGGTAAACCACCAATACATCCTATTACTTCAAAATTGTTATTTACAAATAGTTTTTCCTGCTGCTACAGACAAGGATAGTATTACACCGTATTTACCAATACCAACTGGAAGGAGGCTACGACCCCTTGGTTTATCAGCTATGACTGAAAGGATGCTACAACACCCTATTTACCAATACCAATTGGAAGGAGGCTACGAACCCCTTGTTCGGGTACACAGGGTACTCCCAAAAGACCGAACACCTTGAGAAACCACTTCACACAAAAAGATCAAAGATCAACACACCGATGTTTGTCATGTGGTTAAAACCCTCGAGAGGGAAACAGTCCATGGCCCCAGCCAAATAGCTACTTGGAGCAATTTATTATGCAAAACAAAGAAATTTACACAAGCTTCTCATAATCGATCAACTAGCCAAGGACCCTCCATGCTCTTTAAATAGAGATCATGGACCAATCGGGTGTTAATCCACAGATCAATGGTAGGTATGATCTAAGAGAAGTTAAACCATCATATCACTCTATGTCTAGAACATATCGTGACCGTCGGATTAGAATATTTACAAATGCATACTAATGCATACTAAAGAAACACACCTTTACCTAACGGATATATTATACAAGTTGATCTTAACTAACTCCTTAGTGTCTAAATATCCTAACATCCCCCCTTAAGAACAACTTGGGATAGGATTGAAGGATTTATAAAAGTGACACTATTAGGAGAAGGAAGGAGGCATTAGAGCCTATCCCCCCTTAAGGACACATTCCTGAACTCCTAACATAGATCGAAGTTTAGAAAACTTCGATTCTCTAAGAGACTTGGTGAAGATGTCTACAACTTGATCATCTGTAGGGAAATAAAGAATTTCAAGAATACAATCATGAACAAGATTTCTAATGAAGTGCATGTGTAGCTCAATTTGTTTGCTGCGTTGATGTAGAACTGGATCTTTGGCAAGCTTGATGGCACTTTTATTGTTGCGCCAAAGTGGAGTAGGCTGCTGCTACTCGAATCCAAACTCTGAAGGGATCTATCGAAGCCATAAAGATTCCTAACTGGCATTGACTATGGCTCGATATTCTTCTTCTGCTAAAGAAAGAGCAAGAGCTTGTTGTTTCTTACAAGACCAAGTGACAGGTCTAGATCCCAAACTGAAAACATAACCTGTAGTAGACTTTCGATCATTAGGATATCCGGCCCAATTTGAATTAGTGAATCCAACCAACAAAGGTTTCTCCCCTGTATTGTAATGAATCCCAAACTAAATTGTACCTTGAATATATCGAAGTATTCTTTTTGCTGCTTTTCAGTGACTTTCATGAGGAGTTTGCATATAACGAGCAACACGACCAATGACAAAGGAAAGGTCAGGATGGGAATGAGTCAATTATAAAAGAATACCAACAAGCTGATGATACAAGGTGGCATCTAATTTAGGGGAAGTACAAGTGGCAGAAAGTTTGACTCTAGACTGGAAGGGAGAAGGGGCTAGTTTACAATCTTCCATGTGGAAGCGACAAAGAAGGCCACAAGCATACTTATACTGGGAAAGAAATATTCCTTGTTTGATTTGGAAGACTTGGAGACCAAGAAAATAATGTAAATGTCCTAAGTCTGACATTTCAAAATTTTGCTTAAGACTAGATTTCACATGGGTTATAAGTTCAGGGTCACTACCAGTAAGGATACGATCATCAACATAAAGAAAAATTATGATGAGATGGTTTCCTACTTTCTTGGTATATACATTGGGGTCAGAATGCCATCTAGAAAAACCAGTGTCAAGGAGAAAGCTATCCATTTTGGCCTACCAAGCTCTAAGAGCTTGCTTAAGGCCATATAAGGATTTCTTAAGGAGATAGAAAAGGCTATAGTTATCTTGAACATATCCAAGAGGTTGTTCCATCTAAATTTCCTCCTATAAATCACCATGTAAAAAGGAAGACTTAACATCCATTTGATGGAATTCCCATTTATGTAAGGCTACAAAGGAAAGAACAAGGCAGATGGAATTCATTTTTGCGACAGGAGAAAAGGTTTCATTGTAGTCAATCCCTTCAACTTGGGAAAAACCTTTGGAAACTAACATTGCCTTTAGTCTTTCAACACTTCCATCTGATGCATACTTAGTTCATTAGACCTATTTACATATAACATGTTTTCTTCCTTTTGGAAGAGGAACAAGATCCCAAGTATCATTCGCCATTAAGGAACGATATTCTTCATCCATAGTTGCATCCCAATTTGGATTTCCTGAAGCTTCTGCAAAAGTTTCTAGATCATGATTCTTGAAAACTTGATCCAAAAGAGAAGAGGCTCGCTAAAACTGAGAATGTGTTCGATGTCGATCTCTAGGATCACCAACAAGACCACCCGCTACTTCACATGTTGAATGGAACCATCGAGGAGGCATTGGTGTTGGTGCGATTGGAGGAACATAAGCAGGAGGAGGTGGATTTTCATCCTCACTGTCATCATCAAAAACTACAGTTGGAAACCTGTCAAGGAAATTGGAAGAAGAAGAAGAAGGCACAATCGCCGAATCAGGCTCGCAGGCCAAAGATGGCACACCCACCAAGTTAGGCTTGCAGGCCAAGAGATTTTCATCAAATTTAACATCTATTCTAATAATTATATAATGAGAATGTGGCTGAAGAAGTCTATAACCTTTTACATCTTCAGAATATCCAACAAATATGCACTTTTCACTTTTAGGCTACAATGCTTTCCATTTTTCATCCGGAATGTGAGGCCATGCTTCACAACCAAACACACGAAAGTGACTTACATCTAGTTTAATTTTACTCCATGCTTATTTCGGTGTTATACCTTGTAAAACTTTAGTGGGTGTGCGATTAACTATGTAATTTGCACAATTTATGGCCTCAGCCCAATATTGAAGACTTAGTCCCTTAGATTGGATCATACAATTAGCCATTTATTTTAAAGTGTGGTTCTTTCGTTCAGCTACACCATTTTGTTGTGGTGTATATGGAACAGTGTGTTGTTGTTGGATTCCTTCTTCAGTGCAGAAAGTAGTGAACTTGTTGTTAACATATTCTCCTCCATTGTCAGATCTTAACTTAATAATTTGATGACCAGATTGTTTTTCAACAAGGGCCTTGTAGGCTAAGAACATGTTAAATACTTTGCTCTTAAGTTTTAGGAAGTAAACCCAAGTGCATCTGGAGTACTCATCAATGAAAGTTAAGAAAAATTTGAAACTAGAAAAGGAAGCAGATGGAAGAGGGCGACACAAGTCACTATGCACAAGATCCAAGGGAACCAAAGCGTGCCAAGAGGTACATTTGTCAAAACTATCCAGATGATGTTTTCTGAGTACACAAAAGAACAAACACCATCCTTGCAAGATACCATCAGAAGACCAGTCACCATATTGTCTTTACATAGTTGTTACAATGAGCGATAATTTAAGTGACCAAATTGCTCATGCCAAATTTTTCTCAAGTTATCACTATGAGCAACAAAAAATAAAGGAAAAGGTGATGACCCAAAGTTATTAAATTTGTACAACCTAGTAATATCATCAACAATTCAGTAGCAAGGACATTTTGAGTATTTTTAAAATCCTTGATTACAACTTGGTGAGGGGTAAACGACACAGTTTTACCTTCATTAGAATGAGTAATTTGATAGACTGATAACATTGCAGGAAATTTTTGGAACACATAGTAGATCACTAAAATGACCATTTTCTACTGGAGCTGTTCCAAATCCTACAACACTTAGAGATGTATCATCACCAAGAAATATTTTCTTGGTGTTACATTCATGCATAGTAGAAAACATGGATTGATCCATAGCCATATGATAAGATGCTCCAGAATCAATGAGCCATTCATTTGAAGTAGAAGAAGAAGATGCAGTATAAGAGTAACCAGAATCACAAAGTGCATGTCCATGAGAGGTAGATTCTGAAGATGAATCTAGGATAATGTGGTGTTTCTTCATTGCTGCTTCCAAGGATGCCATCTTCTTGAAACACTTAGATTCATCATGATTATCTTTCCCACAAAATTTGCAATGACGCTCAGTCTTCTTTCCTTTTGGCTTGGATTGTTTGTCATTTTTTAAAGAAGGAGCTAACTGAGAGGGTTTGGGACCCTTGTTGTTTGGATTATTATTGCAAAAATTATGTTTCGTGGGAGGCTTGGACTTTTCTTTCTGTTGGGACAATAAGGCTTTCCCATATGTATCTGTATTGTTAATTATTCCAAGATGAATGAGCTTATCTTGCTCTCTAATTAAGGAATCACAAAAGGATTCAAGACTAGGCTATTGATAGCTAGTTGCAGTCAAGGATTCTTTCATGGAGTAGAATGTAGATACAAAAACATAATATGCAGGTCCAAGTTTGGAAAGAATGTGATAAATACATTGTTTGTCGTCTTTCTTAATCTTGCATTCTTCACATAAGAGTCTAAGAGTTTTATACTTAGATAAATAGTCTTGAATGCATCAAAAATCATTTGGATTCAAGGAAATCAACTCATTCTCAAGTCGATGACCCTGAATTTCATTGTTTTTACCAAACACAAATTCCAACTTTTCCCAAGATTTATCAGGTTCATCAATTCCAGATATGTGGAATCGTAAATCAGTAGATATTGACATCCCAATCAATCCATGAGATTCATCACATCTATTTTCCCATTTAATTTTCTTATCATCATCAGTGGGTTCTCTTTCTTTTCCTGAGGTTATCCTGAAAAGTCCCCTACTTTGCAGAACATCCTCCATATGAGATTTCCATGAAAAATAGTTATAACTTGTAAGTATAATATTGGAAGGGACATCCATATTGTAAAACAATGGCTGAAAGAATAGAAACTAACTGTTTGGATGCAACGAGCTTGAAAAAATATGTGGTTTTAAAAAAAACGGCACTGAAAAACTGATTCTGGATGATGAAGTTATGCTTGATCAAAGAAAATGTTGAAGATGTCCCCAATAGTGATGTGACAGATATTAAATTGACCAACTAAAAAAAAGAACCCCCCTCTTCCCAAGATCAACAAGAATGGAAAGAGGAAGGGGGATTTTTTTTACTCTTCTCTCTCGTCTTTCGTGTTTTCCTTTGTTTCCTGCAAATCACAAAAAATGAAAAAGAAAAAACAAAAAACAATTTTCCACACTATGGGTGGGGTTAGATATTGGTTATCTTACCTGGAAAGTCTACGTTTTGAAGTTTTCTGGCTATCTCTGATTTTCCACAGTTGCACAAGGTGCACGAAAAAGAACATACGTAGCCAAGAATACAAGAAAAAAAAAACTTTCCCTTACTGTTTCTGATTAGCTGTGATCATGCAAGGCACACGGAAAAGAGCATACGCAGCCAGGGAAGGAAATAGTTAGAGACTAAAATAGTAAAGATCTAATAATAAAACTGATAAAATATGAGAGATTTAAAAAAAATAGAACAAATCCGTCATTGTAACATTATACCTTCATATTTGCCGAAATGGGTGTTTTTGGATCAAACGGAAATGGTTTTCAATGAAAAGAAAACTATTTCTCAATGGAAATGGTGCTATGAATGCAATGGAATATCTCCCATAGCCCAAAAATGCACAAAAACTCTAGAACAAGAAACCCTTTTAAAGTTTCAGCAACACCGATTCCAGATCTTGATTAAAACCGAAAGCAGCTCTTCATAAACGCTCTGATACCATGTTTGGGTACACAGGGTACTTTCTAAAGATTGAACACCTTGAGAAACCACTTCACACAAATAGATCACAGATCAACACGCCGATTTTTGTCACATGGTTAAAACCCTCAAGAGGGAAACAGTCCATGGCCCCAGCCAAATATCTACTTGGAGCAATTTATTATGCAAAAGAAAGAAAGTTACATGAGCTTCTCATAATTGATCAACTAGCCAAGGACCCTCCATGCTCTTTAAATATAGATCATGGACCAATCGGGTGTTAAGCCACGAATCAATGGTAGGTATGATCTAAGAGAATTTGAACCGTCGGATCACTTTATGTCTAGAACATATCGTTATCATCAGATTAGAATATTTACAAATGTATACAAATGCATACTAAAAAAAAACAATTTTACCTAATGGATATATTACTCAAGTTGATCTTAACTAACTCCTAAGTGTCTAAATATCCTAACACCCCTGGTTTATCAGCTACAACTGAAAGGAGACAACAATCCCCTACAGGCATGTTTCCTGCACTAGCTCTACCCTGCCACCCTGGTATGTTTCTCACAATTTCTCTCCCACTTAATTCTATTGCACCCACTGGTCTATGATTTTGATCATGCAATTCGAACTGCAGAGACATCTTTCTTCTTACTTAAGTCGCTGCTTAAATATTTCTCACCGTTTAAGATTCTTTCAATAGATGCGTCTCTTCAAACTGAACAAACACACATTTCACTGTTGCACCCTTTCATATCTGAAGATCATACCTTTCAGAATGTCCTTTCACGTTCTTCCATTGATCCTCCACCTCAGAGACTGTTTCCGCAGCTTGGAAACCATTTCCGCAACTCTTTCCAATGTTTGCAGGTGCTTCTACACTGTCAAACTTCTTTCTGCAAGATCACCTTCCTTATCCAATCAGAGTCATTGATCTTATTTATAAGTCAATCTGGGCCATCAATCTAACCATCGATTTTCGCCTCAAAATTGCCTTTTTGCACCAAGTTTTTCTCATCAATGATTCCCCACTGTTGATCTTCATCAGGCATTCTCCTGACTATCGATCTCCATATTGCGAGATGCGGGATGTCGACTATCTTCTTGTGCCTTTCTGCAATTATTTTCTGCACTGTTGATCTATTTTAGAGGAACTAATTTCAGCCGTTCAATCTCTCCATATTGCGGGAAGCCGGATGCGAGATGCAGAAATGTAACATTTCGAATTTCCGCAAGCTCCTTTCCACAAGCTCCTTTTCACAATTTTTCTTCTGCATTGTCGATATTCTGCAGAGTCTTTCCTGACTGTTAATCTTACAGATTGTGAGATGTAGGATGTGAAGTCACACTTTCCTATTTTGGACTTCAACAATTTCCTTCTGCAACTTTGTTTATGCATTGCGGATTGCGAGATGCGTGATGCGGGTTCATAGAATATTTAAAACACAATTCCATTTCCACATTTTTCTTCTGCACCGTCGATCTCTTCTGGTGGAACTAATCTCAGTCATTCGATCCTGATCTTTTGCAAAACTTTGGCTTTTCCGCCCAACTTACGTAAACTTGGTCTTCACCGTCAAATCTAGTGCAGGTCACTCTCTGACCATCCATTCCAGAACTAATGTGGATCTGCATTCTTTATTTGTGAATTATAGAAAAAATGATCCTCATTCATCAGATCTCATGCATATAACTATGCCACCTCATCATGGTGCCATGCCATCACTACCTTCGTCTATGCCACCTCATCATCATTCCATTTTGTGTTAACTTTGACTTATGTTGTGTTAAATCTGCCATGGTATCTTTTTGCTTATCCTTTGTACTTCATAAGCCATCACTACCTTGTTCTTTCATCATCATTAGGACACTATCATATTCCATGCCATCATATGTATCATGCCACATCCTCGACTATGCCATGCCATGTCATTACTACCTCAGTCTTTGACTGAGTTTGTCCTGCCATCATATCCACTGGTTATTTCTTTGTAATTCGTGAACACCTTTGACATAAATGACAACTATAACCCAAATTTTCTAACAATATCCCCCTTTGGCATTGATGGAAACCTCTAAACATTCTCCCCCTTTGACAACAATGACAAAGGATAACCTGTTATGTCAATGTTGCACCTATTTTGGTATAGGATTTCCTGTCTCTCTTCTTTTTGACAACTCCTCCTATCATCATATCTCCCCTTTAACTGAAATTGGTTATTTAACCAATTTATTATCATTTATTGTAACATTTCATGTTCTTGAATGATAACTTAACCGATAGATCCATGGACTCCCCCTGTCACTGTACTTCTTCTCCTTTGTCAACTTTTTTGTAACAGAGTCTACACTCAACATTTTTTTTTAACACTCTTCTATTTTTTGGTCTAGGATACATGTTTTTTTTAAACTCTATTCCTGCTGCCATATCTAATGGTCTATTCTGCCTGTAAGTTAACTGGATTCCTCTTTTACCATAATTCCTTAAGTCTATGCATTTAGTTTTCATATAAAAGCCTAGCATATACTGCTGGATTCTTTTGGATTTTAGATCTATATTATTAATTGTCTAGAGACCCATAACTTCAGATCCTCAACATAGAGATTAATTCATTTTATTACATAGTTTCTCTGGTCTCACTATCTTAGACACAAAGACTCATAAAATCAACCTTTTCCTTTGTCAATGCTGAACTCATCCTGCTACCTTATCAATGGACTGAATTTTTTATTCCTTTTAGACTTGGGTTTTCTTCTACTGTCAACAATTTTTATCTGTCATGACTTCAAATACTAAGTGAACATAATCATCCTTATCTTCTATTTTATTGTAGACATCATGGTCTTCATGACTCTCACATTTTTTTGTTCTCACGTTACTTCATACTTTCTCTTATGTCATCCATACACCATCCTTGATCACCCATCATCTTTGAAGAAGATAGATTTCAATATACTTTCAACATTATATACCAATTGAATTTTTAGATACCAATTGGATTTTTTTTACTTTAACTCCCCCTGAGTATAATATCCCTTCTAATGTTATTTTCAGGGATTTTTTTTTAAATCATGAGAGACCTTTTTATAAAAGAATCCCACAGTCATCACCACATCATTCTTCATCATCTTCATCTTTATCGGTGTATTCCTATACATCACTAAATATCTTTCCCTCATGATGAGTGTCATTTTTATCTATGACTTCATTATTCTCAACATCAACTACTGAGACTTCATTAATGAATGAAAGTTGTGTTTCTTCTTAGGCTTCTAATTCTTTCATCCACACATTTTCAGGAGGGGTACCATTTGCTTGTCCTTCACCATGCTCTGTGTTGGTTTCATGTTTCCTTTTCATCCTTTTATTTTCTCCTTTGACTCTACAGTCATCCACCTTGTGACTGAACTTATGACAACAATGACAATAACCATGAATTTTTTTTTTTTATCCACAGGAGATATTTAGTCTCTCTCTTTCCTAACTACCATTTTCTTCCATTGTCACTAAACTTCTACTAGAGCATCACATTCCAGTTTACAATTTCTAGCCAAGTGTCCAAAGTTATTACATTTGTAACACTATATCAAAGATTTGGAGAATTCCAAAGTGGTTATGATTCCTTACCTTCAGCTTTTTAATTGCATCCATCTTGTACTCATTAACTTTTTCATAAGCCTTGCATTTCAGGGCTTTACGACCAAATTTTTTTTCAAGAATAACAATGACCCATAAATATTTTCTGATTTCTATTTATCACTTGAATCTTGGGATCCTCATGAGTTTTGTCTTTTTCATGAAAGAATAAAGTATGTTCTTTGCACTTTTCCTTTTTAACAGGACTCTTCAGTACTTTAGCATAGCTCTTTGTACTTCCTCTCTGATTAGTGAGTGGGAAACTCTCTGGATTCTTCTCTTTAACGAACCCCAAACCAGACCTATCACTTGATGGTCTTTGGCTACTCAGAATGTCATCTAGAATCCTTGAGTTGTTCTCAAAATTTGATTTAATGGATTTTTCATCAACTCCTCTAAGTCGAGCAATTTATTTCTCAAGTTTTTCAGAATATTGTATTCTCTTCCTGAGAAGAACTACTAGATATTCCTCACTCTTCTTGGACTCTTGAAGTTGGTTTCTCAAATCAGTAATAATCTGATTTGTTTCTTCTTGGTATTTCAATAGTTTCTCTTTCAAAACTTTGTTTCTTTTCCTACATCTTTGAATTCCATCTACAACAGCCATGTATTCAGCTTCTATGTCCACTTCTGATTCCTCATCTAAGTTTGTTGTTCCTAAAAATAGGATTTTGTATCTTCACTCATTTCCTCATCTTCACTTTCTTCCTTTGAATAGAAGTTCTTATTTTTCTCTTTATACTTATTTCTACCCTTACGACAACATGATTCTTCATGTTCACTCTCCTCTTGTTTTGGGTAGGAACACTTATGGGGAAAATGTCCAATCCTTCGATAGTTAAAACATTTCAAAGATAGCTTACCTTTGTATTTCCCAGTGCCTTTCTTAAGTTTACTTACAAAGAGGGCTTCCTCATCATCTAGATTCTCTTATTGATTTTTGGAAGAGACTTTAAACACTGCCTCTTTCTTTGAGGTTTCATTTAGTCTAGTTCTCATCTCATACACAGTGAGAATTCCATGCAGCTCATGTACTGTCACCTTTTTAAGGTCATATCGCTCCTTTATGGTGGAAACCTTTGAGTCATATCTCATTGGTAATGTTCTTAGTATCTTGCTTACCACTTCTTTTTCTTTCAATTTTCCTCCAAGACCTCTAATAGCATTAACTAACTCATCTACATGAAGAAGGTATTCCCCAATATTCTCTTCTTCTCTCATTTTGAGGCTTTGAAATTGACCTTTATATGTCTGTAGTCTCGATTCTTTGACCTTATATGCTCCTTCATAGAGAATCATCAATTTATCCCAGGCTTGTTTGGCAGATGTGCATTGCATAACCTTGGTGAACATAGTGTTTGTTAAGCCACTCAATACTACATTAATGGCTTTATCATTTCCTTCATATTGTCCTATTTCTATTGTTTCTATAGGGCACTGGTTCAGTTGCAGCCCAAACCTTCCATCCAAGGGACATCAGATGACATCTCATTCTGACACTCCAATATGCATAGTCTTCTCCAGTAAATAGTGGAGGTTTGTTAGTGGCCATTCCTTCTTGCTGATCCATAGTGGTTATCATAAAGGATTTACCTTCCAGTGGTTAAACTGTTCTGAAGGAACCGACTCTGATACCAATTGTTGGTTTACTGGTCAATACTGAGGGGGAGCGGGGTGAATCAATATTGTTATGTTTTTACTATTTTAACCAATTTTAAATCAATCATTATAAACACATAACAACAATAATACATAGAACACAATTTTAACATGGAATCCCAATAGGGTAAACCACCAATACATTTTATTGCTGCAAAATTTTTATTTACAAATAGTTTTTCCTGCTACTACAAACAAGGATGGTAATACACCCTGTTTACCAATACCAATTGGAAGGAGGCTACAACCCCCTGTTTTATTAGCTACAAATGAAAGGATGTTAAAACACCCTATTTACCAATGCCAATTGGAAGGAGGGTATGACCCCTGGTTTATCAGCTACAACTGAAAGGAGGAAACAACCCCCTGCAGGCTTGATGCCTGCCATAGCACCTCTCGGCCACCCTGGTATGTTTCTCATGATTTGTCTCCCACTAAATTCTGTCACAACCACTGGTCTCTGATTCTGATCATGCAATTAGAACTACGGAGACATATTCCATCTTAATCGGGCCGCTGCTTAAATACTTCTCGTCGTTTAAGATTCTTTCAACAGTCACATCTCTTCAAACTGAACAAGCACACCTTTCACTATTCCACCCTTTTAGATTTGAATATCATACCTTTCAGGATGTCCTTTCACGTTCTTCCATTGATTCTCCACCTCAGAGATCATTTCCGCAGCTTGGAAACCATTTCCACACCTCTGTCCAACATTTGTAGGTGCTTCCGCACTATCAAACTTCTTTCTGCAAGATCATCTTCCTAATCCAATTAGAGTCGTTGATCCTATTTCTAATTCAATCTGGACTATCGATCTAACTATCGATTTCTTCCTCAAAATCGCCTTTCCGCACCAATATTTTCTCATCAATTATTCCCCATCGTTGATCTTTCTCGGGCATTTTCTTGACCGTCGATCTCCAGATTGTGGGATGTGGGATGCGGGATGTTCACTTTCTACTCGTGCCTTTCCGCAATCTTCTTTCTGCAATTCTCTCTCTACATTGTTGATCTATTTTAGCGGAACTAACTTCAGCCGTACGATATCTCCAGATTGTGAGATACAGGATGCAGTATGCGAAAACGTAACATTTTGACTTTTCACAAGCTCCTTTCTACAATTTTTCTTCCGCACCATCGATATTTTGTGGATTCTTTCTTGACCATTGATCTTGCGTATTACAGGATGCGGGTTCATAGAATATTTAAATGCAATTCCATTCCCGCATTTTTCTTTCGCATCGTCGATCTCTTCTGGTGGAACTAATCTCAACCGTTTGATCCCGATCTTTTGCAAAACTTTGGCTTTTTCTCATAACTTATGTAAACTTGATCTTCACCGTCAGATCTAGTGTGGCTCGATCTCTAACCATCCATTCTAGAACTAATCTGGATATGCATTATTTCTTTGTGGATTATACAAAAAATGATCCTCATTCATTGAATCTCATGAATTTAAGTATTCCACCTCATCATCATGCCATGTCATCACTACCTTCGTCTATGCCACCTCATCATCATGGCATTTTATCTTTACTTTTACTTATGTTCTGTTAACTCTGCGTTAACTCTGCCATGATATATTTTTGCTTATCCTTTGTGCTTCATAAGCCATGAATAACTTAGTCTTTCATAATGATTAGGAAACCATCATATTCCATGTTATCATATGTGTCATGCACATCCTTGACTATGCCATGCCATGTCATTACTACCTTAGTCTTTCACTGAGTTTGTCCTACCATCATATCCACTCGTTATTCCTTTGTCCTTTGTGAAAAAATTTGACATCAATGACAAATATAACCCAAATTTTCCAATAGGTAAAATATGTCCTTTATATTTCTCAGGTCGAAATAATTCTGTCCCTGAAGTTTACCTTATCAGTTTCACATAAAAAGCTTGATTTGTCATTGTAATGGGGGAAATTGATCAAATCTAGTGCAATAAGGAATAAGAAAATGTTTTGGGAATGATTTGAATGGTTTTATATGTTCATTGAAGTGGTATTATTCTCTTTCATACTTTATATATAGTACTCAATTCAATCTGTTATGAATTCTATGCTTTACTTTGTACCCTAGCTAGAATACTAGTTTTAAATGACTAGTTTTACCATTTCTGCTATAAAATGAATTATTCCCACTCAAATATAGTTCTGTAAATTTCTATGGATCACCAGAAAACACACCTTCCCATACATAACTCCATATCATATTTTATTTGGGTACGTATAGTCATTTGATATCCTCCATTGTGCAGGGTCTCACTAGGCCAAAATTTCCTAAATATCCCAATTCTTCCCTAAAACCTCCAGAAAATTCCATATATATTATAAAATATCCCAATTCTTCCCTAAAACCTTCATAAAAATCCATATCTATTAGAAAATATCCCAAATAACATTTTATGCTTTATTAAGGCCTGATAACACCTCTTCACTTTTCTGAATCCCCTGGTCAAAACAACGGAAGGAATTTCCCTAGTTTCACGGTAGGGTGACCCAGAAGCATGGGAGTAGGTTTTCGCATAGCGGACTCTGAAACTTGAATGGTCCCCGATATAAATGTGTTATGGGAAATGAATTCAATATTCTTAAATTACTCTTGTTTTCTTCCCACTTCCTACTCCCATGTCTGCAAATTTCTCCAACAAAACAGCTTGATTTTCCTAGTCTGAAGATGCACTGAGTGGTTATAATTCAATATCAGAAATTTTATTTAAATTGCAGCATTAGTTAGTGTTCAGGTATGCATATCAGACTTGGGAACATTACTGTGGTATCATATCACTTTCCTGCACTCCTATGGAAAGAAGACTCTCTATTGGCTAACATTGTAGATCAATAAGTCAAAGTTGCAACCATGAGGTTGCTACCAATGAAAGAAGAAGACATTAAGCAGTATGAAGAAAAATATTATCAAGAGACCACATGTGGTACCTCATATATATTATGTAGGGATGATGTTGACGATTCCTTACCTCCATATTATGATGAATCCATTTGGAAGGAATCTACTAGTGTCAGTGGGAAAGTGTTCAATGGGAAGAACTCTAACAAATCTTCCTAGTACTTCATGGAATATTGTTCCTTGAAAGAAGAGATAAGGGAGGGATTATATTTTTAATATTTATGTACTATTAAAATACATAATCTATTCATATATCTTTACTATGTGGAAAATATGAGAAATATTGCACACCTGGTTGATGAAGTGTGCAAGGAAGTGGAGACTGGAAGGTTGCCTCCTGGAACCAAAAGATGAGGAAAGAAGAAAAGATTCATCAAAGCCATCTTCTTGTCCAAGCAATAAATAATGTTTGTATTTTTTCTAAATAGAGCTCCTAGTGACCATCAATATGAATTAGCTTCAAGTTCTCTGAATAATAAGAGAGATGAAGTGGAGACAGAGATCCAAGAGGTGAAGTGAAAATCACCACAAGGTGGTTTCATAAGAGAAGAAGTTGAAGAGGAATGCACTTAAAGTTTCTTGGTGGGTGATCTCTGAATCATTTCTCAAGGTTTTGGATCATGTATGGGTGGTGAGACATATTTTGTATCATTTCTAAAATAGGTACACAAATCAGATTTACAATCACCTCCTTAGCCACATAATGAAGAAGAAAACAAGGCCACACCGCTTAGCTGTGAACTAGAAAATTTGGCGGAGGAGCAGGACACCAAAGTATCTGTACATAAAGAGGATAAGGTGAATAAAATGAATAATAAAATTTCATATTTTTGTATAATCCATGTACACCTTCAACCGTCTGATCCATGGGGGGATGGAAATAATTCACTTGCATCTGAGGACTGGAAGATGAAGGACAATTGTGAGGGAGACGAATATACTCCTAGTTTACCTTTTAGTGAACCCAAAATAAATGCATAGGAGGGTGATATTGCGAATGATGATAAGGGATATTTTGTATCATATCCAAAATAAGAACAAAAATCATATCTGAAGTCATTATCTGAACTTCCAACTGAGATGGAAGACAATCCTCCACCAGCTGGGTATGAACTAGGAAAATCGAAGGAGAAAAATATGATGCAAAGAGATCATAAAAGTTCAGAATTTTGGACTCATTTGTAGCATGATGAAGCTGAAATGTCAGGGCATGAGATGCTCTCTAATTTATGTCCATATCACATGTCATTCCAACCTTCACAGATACCCTCCACTACACATCATGGAAGTGATTTTGCAGAAATTTCAAAGGCTAACTTGTATGTTGAGAATGAGTTTTGTGTTGTGGATCCATGCCACAAAAAAAATGGTCCTATATGTCAGCTATTAGAAGAAGAGACCTTTGTGGAGGATCTTCTTTCTGAGCCACATAATTTGAGTGGATCACTAAAGGAGGACAAAAATAAGCTTATGGAAGCCATGAAAAACTTTGTTGACATCAATGCCTTGGTGGCAAGATGTTGTTGGAAATATTCTGGTGGAGAGATGGAAGGAGAATCCTTTATGGGGGAGTGCATGGCACTTAAAAAAGGCATGGAAAAGATGAAGGAGAAATATATGAACTTACTTTCTGATAGATATCATCTCCTCATGATGGTTGAGATGTACCATAGTGCACTCAAGAAGGAAGAAGAAGAATAAGAGAAGATCGCTAATAAGTTGGAGATCACTAGTGACTTATTGAAGAGTACACAAAGATTCCTTCAAGAGTCAAAACTGCAGATATGTCAACTTCAAATGGATTTGAAGGTGTCACCCATTTCATGTTGCATGGAAGGAAATGTTTTGGGGTTAATGGAGGAACCTCATGTGGGGTACAACCATGAGGAAGGAGCATATTTGCAAGCATTTGTGAAGAGCCATGATGAAGAGTATTTTGGCCAAGCACATGTGGGTATACATAATGCCATAGAGGAGTTCTTAGCTATGGAAAATATGGATGAGGACATTCCAAGTGAATCAACAAGAAAATATGATCTTCTATTCATGGATTGGGTAAAAAAAAATATCATAGAAATAGAGGATCAAAGATGTACTAGAATTGCTTGGACCAGTGAAGGGTTATTTGACACATATGCTTGGAAAGAGACATATTCTAACAACCCATTATGGATGGTAGAATCTGATCCATAGGAGGTGGCTGATCACATTCCATATGGATCAGCAAATAAAATTCCATGTTCATCCATTTATTGGGTGGATAGAGACACCTTGGGAATGAAGACAATGGGAGGTAAAGAGTTTAATTTCTGCAAAAAATTCTTTGTTGTGAATGGCATTGTCCTGACATGTGGGAAGCCACAAATATTTAATTTGCAGACATTGGATACCTTCCATACACATGCACATGAGGTATATTCTAAATTTTGTGTTCTTGAGGAATTTTGGGATGTAGATGATGAGTTCCAAGCACAGGGACATTGCCCGAGAAAGGTTGTTTTTTTCTCATAGAAGGAGTCCTATTTTTACTGAAGAGTCAGAAGAAATCCCTTGTGTTGGATTATCCCATGATAGGTTTTATAAATCCACACCTTTGGTGGATACATTTTGCAGACAGTTTTTTCTCTATAATTTATTCCACACACCTATGGCAGCCAACACAGATGAGGATGATAAATGGGTGGAGGGTTTCTTTCTTTTGATGCCAAGTAAGGAGAAAGAGGTTCCCACACTCATCCATGGGGGTTTGTTGAGGGGACCACCCCCTTCTCATCCTTATAAAATGAAACCATGTCCTATATTTGATTCCTCCATTCATGGTGGTCATTACATGACCAATGGAAGATAGTTGAGCCATTGGGATTGTACACATGACAGTCCTCCCCTCCCAAATCTGCTTGTCCTCAAGCAGAATCACTCTAGAGTGTTGCAATTTTTTTCCCCATATTTTTGGACATAAAAGTGTTGACCATGCCCGACACATTGGGGGGTCAAAGATGCATTAATTACCTCACCTAGGGAATTTTGTCCAAATATTATTTTTGAGTGTTGATATAATTGTAACTTTGGAATGTATTCATCCATATATCTTATGTATTGTACCCCGATGCTTATTCCAAGATGTGTTTGTAATGTATTTGAGTCATGTCATACCCCAATGTTTATTCCGGGAAGTTTCTATAATGTAAACAAGTCATGTCAAGTCATTGTGGGTAACCCTCCTATTGGTAAAGGGTTAAAGTCCCCGTAGTTGTGGGGCCTTAGGGTTATTAGACTGTCCTAGAGAATTCGACCCTAGGTGAGTCATTGTAAGTTGGGGCAATATTCCCCACCATTGTGTTAAGGATAAACCTTCTTGTTGGTCGGAGGAGGAAAAGTCCCCACAAGTTTTGGGGCACTAGGGTTATTAGACATTCCTATAGATGTCGGCTCTAGTAAGTAATTGTTAAGTGAGGCCGACATGTTGCAGTGGGTTTCAAGTGAACTAAATAATATAAATATAGAGTGAGCCTCTCTATTCATCACACACACACACTCACTCATTGGGGAACATGAGTGAGAGGAGAACTTGCTGGGACAAGAGAGAGACTACTGTTGTCGAGAGATCATCTTTATGTTTTAGGGTTTTAATTTTGGTTCTAATTCTATCTCTGAGGAATTTACGAGGTTTTCTCCTTTATGGTTTCCCCGAGAAAAATTCTTTGTGTCTCTTATCTCTTGTGTTTTATTGTTGTGCATGTTATTCTCTTTGTTAAAGATCCTAAGATCATAATGCTAGCTTGAATGATAAAAATATAACATGGTATCAAAGCTAACTTGAGAATAAGACATTATGCAGATCCATAATCTAGGGCTTCTTAATTTCTGGGTCTCTCTCCATAATCCATCAGCAAAAGTATGCTAGGCTAACTCTCCATTGAAGGGCGCATCTTTCTGTCGAAGCGGACTTCAATTCGGAGCATTTTCAGTTTTCGATGCAGGAAATTAGGGCTTTCTACAGAAGAGGAATTTTTGAGTCAGCCTAGCATAGGATTTCTCTCCTCATCAAAATCGAATTTTAGAGACCTGGATCAAGATTCTTGGTTGGGTGAAACTCCAGGAAAGTCAAACCCTAGTTTGACCCTGAGCTGGAAAAACCCTAAAATACTAAAACTGATAAGTTTTGGTACAATCACTATATATTAGGATTGGCAAATGCTCAGGAGCTGAATCTTTTCGAGGATGAAGATAAAATATGGATTTACACTGTTTCCAAAATTCACCCTCCGCTTTGTTGTATTCTATGAGATATGATCCCTCCAAGTTAGGGTTCCAGCCTCTTCCAGAATTCATCCCAAAACAAGACACCTGGGGAGAATTGCTATATCTTGGGCTACAAAGTTCCAAATGAAATTTATGAAGATGTTATATAAAGGGAATAGACTTTAATTTCTATGGTCTGAGTTTCAGACTTAGAAGATGAACCACTGACATGTGGAAGTCCATACAACTTCATTGTGCTGAACCATCTTGTAACCGGTCACCTTAGTAAAATGATTATAAGTCCCAATTGGTAAAACCAATTCTGATGAAAGATATGGTTCTGGAATAGGGACATGTGAGGATACCTTTGTGAGAAGTTTTAGACATGGAGGAGTGTTAATTTCAAAGATACCGCAAAAACAGTAACAGGAATTTCTGCAGAAGAAATTGAAAAACTAGGGCTTCCTGTTCCGGGAGCTTCCCTCCACTGTTTTCAGAAAAGGAGTACATTGGATAGCTCAAATTGAAGAGATCTATATTTCTATCCAATCAGATCTAAAATATTCTAAGTTTTGAAAATTAGGGTTTCTCTGACAAACCCTAGATCAGCCAGCTCCGGAACTAGGACGGACACCTCAAATCGGTAAGATCTAATCTTTTCCTATTTGCATTTGAGGTTCTCATTTCAAAGTGATATATCACATCAGCTTGATGATAAGCTTGGTCAAGTTGACAACTTCCAAGCATGGAAGTATATGATCTTTCTAAAGAAAATGAATTGGACTCCCACATGAGAAGAGAGGTTCCAGCTCCAGAGGGAGATGAGGCTAAAAGCCTTACACCAGAAGAACTTGGTCAAGGCCAAGAAGATCATTGTTGATTCAATCACGAATCACATTGTATCACAAGTGTCTTCCCTAAATACACTGAAGATGTTTGATTCCTTAACCAAGCTATTTGAAGGGAAGAACATAAATCAAAATATGACTTTGAGAAAATAGTTGAAGAATGTGAAGATCCAGAATGCAGAGACCATACAATCATACTTTACGTGGGTCTCTCAAATTAGAGAACAACTTGAAGCAGTAGAAGAAGAAGTGGAGAATGGAGAAGTGGTGGTAACCACCTTGAATGGCCTCCCAGGATCATGGGATTCATTCATTTGAAGAATGTGTGCTAAAAGGAAGTGATTACTTTCAGCAAACTCTCGGAAGAGCACACACAAGAATAAGCTCAACTAATAATAAGAGAAAATAAGATGGGAGCAACTGAAGATCAAGCTCTCACCATCCAAAGAATATCCCTCAAGTGATGAGGAATATGAAGAACTCAGCTCTTGAAGAACCTCTTATCCACCTTAGTATTTGGATAATAAACGATGCTATTATGAATGAAGAAGATGATGAAGCTGAAGGCTCAAGAAGGAGTCTACCCATGAAACAAATAAAGATAAGTATTCAATTGTCATTTCATGATATTGTTTTGTTATGCATTTGTTTATATTCAGTTAATGTATTATGCATGATAGAATGTTTGCATTAATGACAGTATACTACTAATATGCATGTGATGGGTAAGTAGCTCATGGTTCTATACAACTCTCCATTGCTACTTATCTAGAATGAAACCTCTTTGCTGACATATTGGATTAGTGCAAAATCTCAATGTTGTACTGATAGAGATGGAAGGCATCTAGAAAAGTTTCAGTGAGATATGGATGAATGTTGTATTGGCTAAAGTAGTTGCATGATCATATATTTATGCATAAGAACTTTCCAGTATTCCTTATGAAATGTTTCTAACCATACAAATGCATTTGACTTGTAGGAAAGATCGCATACATAATCGCCTACAAGCAAAGAAGAATGAGACTTGTTCTGAAGAACAAGTAACGATAGTTCAAGATGAAAAATAATACGACGAATGCAGCAACGTCATTGATGCAGAACATTCCAAGAAGAAAGGGAAGACTAGTTCAAGAAGAATGATGTGTAGGATGCAGTATCGATACGTGAAGGGAAGTTCGTAGTTCCATCATGCAGTAGATGGAAACGTCATGGGATAAAAGGAAAGATTCGTAGCACGAGGCTTCTCACGAAAAGGAAGAGACATTTGCAGCCAGTGGGAATTGAAACACATACATGATGAGCTTGACGAAGATTTTAGCCTTTGCTACAAGGTTGAATATGAAAGTCTATACACTAGATGGATACATAGAATATTAGTAGCATATGAAGATACTTGTCACTCCGGTACAGAATGTTTCAGTACATAGAGTACAGAAGACAGAGGGAGTATGATGCTCTGCTTCAGAGGGAGTGACTACATAATATCTTGAGGTTCAACATGGTACGACAGGATGGATAGATTACTGATGACTCTAGGTTTTACTGAGAGAAAAGTGGATTCCAACCTTTGCTTCAAGGTTAAAGGCGGAAGACAGTGATGCTCCTGTTATGTGTCGATGCACTATTTTCTAGGCATGGAGGTGTGGCAGAATGAGGATGGAATCTTCCTCAGACAAGGGAAGTATGCAATAGAGATATTAAAGAGGTTCAGGATGATGGAGTGCAAGGCCATGACCACACCTATGGCATTGAACATGAAGCTATTGAGTGATGCTTCATCAGAGACGGTTTATGCTACGATGTGTCGTCAGATGATTGGGTCCTTGATGTACCTGACAAATACAAGACCAGATATTTGCTTTGTTGTGAACACATTGAGACATGTTCACCTGATGGTTGCAAAGCATGCAGGGGTACAATTGATTATGGGCTCAAGTATGAGGTGAATCAAAAGATTAACCTAGAAGGTTATGTTGATTCAGATTGGGCAGGTAGTGCACTTCAGGGTGTTGCTTCAGTTGGAATCATGTGTGATCTCTTGGTTTAGCAGGAAGCAATCCCTTGTGGCACTGAGTACAGTTGAAGCAGAGCATGTCGCATCTTTTTCAGCTAGTTGTGACGCAGTATGGCTAAGGAAGCTACTGTATAATTTATTTGATCTCCAGATAGATGCTACTTGTATACATTGTGACAACTAGAGTTGTGTGAAGTTGTTGGAGAACTCAGTGTCCCATGACAAGTCGAAGCATATCAAGATCAAGTATCACTATATCAAGGATATGGTGCAGAGGGGAGCAATGAAACTCCAGTATGTTGCGACGCATGAATAGATAGTTGATGTGTTGACAAAGCCATTGGCTAGGGTGAAGTTTGAATACTTCAGGGAGAAGCTTGGTGTTCTCCAGATCGAGGTTCCCTCCAAGGGGAAATGATGAGACCTAGAGCCATTTTGACATGGTGAGAGGATTGGTTCCTTCCATGGTCAGATGTAAGGGCTGAGCCATTATGTCATGGTGAGAGGATTGGTTCCTTCCATGTCAAATATGAGTGTTGAGCCATTCTGATATGACTATAGGATTGGTTCCTATATGATCAGATATAAGCGTTGAATTCCATTCTTAGAATGGAGGCTCCTGGTCAGTTACCAGGAATACTCGGTCTAGGACTGAGGGCCTTTCTGATACGACTGTAAGATGTAGTCTTACATGATCATATGTGAGCACATGTCCATTCTGATGTGATTGAGGGATTGGTTCCCACTTGATCAAATATAAGGGCTATTGCCATTCTTGGAATGGAGGCACCTGGTCAGTTACCAAGAAAGCTCAGTCTGGGACTGAGGGCCATTTTGATGTGACCGTAGGATTGGTTCCTACATGATTAGATGTGAGTGCAGAGCCCTTTTGACATTGGTTGTCAGATGTAAGTGCAAAGCCCTATCGGCATGAAGGATTGGTTCCTTGCATGGTTGAATATAAGTGCTGAGCCATTCTGACATTGGTTGTCAAATGTAAATGCAGAGCCTTTCAACCTGGAGGATTGGTTCCTCTCATGGTCGAGTGCAAGTGCTGAGCCTTTCCAACATTGGTTGACGGATGTGAGTGCTGGGCCTTTCTGGTAGGGTTGTGGGATGTGTTCCCACATGGTCAGATGTGATTGTTGGGCATGCCTTTCTGATATGACTATAGGATTGGTTCCTACATGATCAGATGTAAGTTCTGGGTAGGCCATTTTGACTTAGGGTCAGATATAAGTGCTGGAAAAGACCTACATGGAGGCTAGGCCTACAACCAGCATGAAAAAGGGTTGGCTCTGTAGAACTTCCTGTGATAATAAGAATCATGAGATAGCACCCATGATGATGATCCAGTAGTGATGATCCAACAGTGATGATCTAGATCGAGTGATGATCCAGATCCAGTGATGATGATCCATATCCAATGATGATCCATATCTAGTGATGATGATCTAGATCCAGTGATGATGATCCAAATCCAGTGATGATCCAGATCCAGTGATGATGATCCAAATCCAGTGATGATCCAAATCTATATGAAGATGACTTGAAGATGACGATGACGAGAACTTGATGATGATTTAGATGATACAGAGAAGAAGACTTGTGCTAATAAATTGTGTCAAGAGAATATCTTCCTAGTTAAGAGGGATTGTTGATGTAATTGTAACTTTAGAATGTATTCATCCATACATCTTATGTATTGTACCCCGATGTTTATTCCGAGATGTGTCTGTAATATGTTTGAGTCATGTCATACCCCGATGTTTATTCCGGGAAGTTTCTATAATGTAAACAAGTCATGTCAAGTCATTATGGGTAACCCTCCTATTGGTCAAGGGTTAAAGTCCCCGCAGTTGTGGGGCCCTAGGGTTGTTAGACTATCCTAGAGAATTCGACCCTAGGTGAGTCATTGTAAGTCGGGGAAATAGTCCCCACCATTGTGTTAAGGATAAACCTCCGTGTTGGTCGAAGGAGGCAAAGTCCCCACAAGTTGTGGGGCACTAGGGTTATTAGACACTCCTAGAGATGTTGGCTCTAGTAAGTAATTGTTAAGTGAGGACGACATGTTGGAGTGGGTTTCAAGTAAACAAAATAATATAAGTAGAGAGTGAGCCTCTCTATTTATCACACACACACTCACTCATTGGGGCGCATGAGTGATAGGAGACGTTGCTGGGACAAGAGAGAGACTACTGCTGTCGGGAGATCATCTTTATGTTTTCAGGTTTTACTTTTGGTGTTGATTATATCTCTAGGGAAGTTGTGGGGTTTTATCCTTTATGGTTTAGCCGAGGAAAATTATTTATGTCTCTTGTCTCTTGTGTTTTATTACTGTGCATGTCATTCTCTTAGTTAAAGATCCTAAGATCATAATGCTAGCTTGAATGATAAAAATCTAACATTGAGGCATTAATTAATTAGCCTAGGAGAATGTTTCTAAATAAACATTATTGAGGCATGTATTTAGTTTTTATTTATCATTAATATTTATTGTGCAAATAACATGTATAATTGAGCTTGCCATGTCAAGCACAATTGGAAAGCCAACTTTCCAAGGGAGGAGATTAAGAAAGTGGAAACTCTATGACAAAAGCAGTCAAAGTGAAAAGGGAAAGTGCCCAAAATCCATGACAAAATATGTCATAAGAAAAGTAGGAAATTTTTTACAAAGGAGGGTGTAGTTTCTTTTTGGAGACCCAGTTTCAAAAGCAAGGAAAAGCATAAAACATGTAAGGGATAAAAGTAACAACTATTTGAATAAGGAGGGAGAATTGTTTAGTCAAATGGATGACTTGGATAGCGAAACATCTCCACATGGCCCCTACATTCCAATTTTCTCAAGGAGGGCCCGTGAATTAGCTAGTGTTAGGATTCAGGTATTGAGTTGCTCTCACAGGTCACCTATTGCCTCTATTTGCTGAACAGGTCAACCAGAGTTCTATTAAAGAAAAATTCAAGATCATTCACACAGTTTGGTTGATGTTTTTTTTAACTATTCTTATGTGAGCATGCCTTTCTGAGTGATGTGCCTCAGACACTTGTGAGATGATTCCCAAACCTTCCCTTCCCACTCCTTCATCCCCATTTCTTATATTTGTAGGTATGGAGAGATTTATTTTCAGCCATTGAATGTAATATCAGAAATACTTTTCAGCCTCCATCTTAGCCAAGTCGAGCTCCAGTGAATCCCATGCTTCACCTATGCTCTCAACCTTTCTCTGGTCATGTCTTGGGCCTCCTGCCCACCGTTTTGGAGTCTTCATATGTAATGGTCCATCTATAAAATTATATATGATGTATAAATGATTTTAAAATATTTCCTTTATGTTTCTTAGGTATAATTAATTATGTGCTTGAATTTTACCTTCTCAGTTTCACATAAAAATATTGATTTGTCATTCTAATGGGGGAAATTGATCAATCTAGTGAAATAAGGAATAAAAAAAGGTTGTGGGAACCATTTGAAGTGTTTTATATGTTCATTGAAGTTTTCATAGTCTCTTTCATACTTCATATATAGTACTGAAGTCAATATCTTACGAATTCTATGATTTATTTTCCACCCTAGCTAGAATACTAGTTTTAAATGACTAGTTTTACCATTTCTTCTATAAAATGAGTTCTTCCCAATCAAATCCAGTTCTGTAAGTTTATTTGGATCACTAAAAAACACACCTTCCCATACATAACTCCATATCATATTTTATATGGTTTCGTATAGTCATTTGAGATCCTCCATTGTGCAGGGTCTCACTAGGCCAAAATTTCTTAAATATCCCAACTCTTCCCTAAAACCTCCAGACAACTCCAGATATGTTAGAAAATATCCATGACTCATATTTTCTGTTTTATTAAGGCCTGATAAAACCTCTTCACTTTACCGCAAGCCCCTCGTCAAAAGAACGGAAGGAATTTCCCTAGTTTCACAGTTGGGTGACCCAAAAGCGTGGGAGTAGGTTTCTGCATAGCGGAATCTGAAACCTAAATGGTCCCCGATATAAATTTGTTAAGGGAATGCAATTCAATGTTCTGAAATTACTCTTGTTTTCTTCCCACTGCCTATTCCCATGTCTGCAAATTTCCCCAGCAAAACACCTTGATTTGCCTAGTCTGAAGATGCACTGGGTGGTTATAATTCAATATCAGAAATTTTATTTAAATTGCAGCATTAGTTAGTGTTCAGGTCTGCATATCATACTTGGGATCATTACAAACCTATAAGTTAGTTATAGGGATAGGTTTACAGAGAACAATAGGGGATTTTGAGATTAGAAAAAGTAATAATAATAATAATAATTAATTTGAATTAATGGAGGTTACTACAAAATTTTTAAATAAATAATTAAAGGGTTTAGTTAGAACACATTATGGTAAAAAGAGGGGATTAAAATAATTTTTATTTAGAGTAGATAAAAAAATGGGGAAAGTTGTTAAGTGAAAACTTATTAAATCAATAATTGATATTAGAGAACGTGGAAGGAATATAAAATTAATAAGAAAAAATAATAAATATATTAATATATTAATTAAAATTAATAGAGTATTGTATTCAAATTTTAAAAACTTTCGTTGATTAAATATTTAAATATTTTGATTAATTAAATATCTACACAGTGACAATCGAAAATTCCTAACACAATGATTGAATACTGTGAGAGCATACATACTTAAAGTTTAACCAATTTTCCTAGAATGTTGTTGGTTTCTGCCAACTTGATGAAATGGTGACCGATTTGTTCTAACTCGGTGCAATGAGAAGTCCAATTGATCTCAACTCTCTACAATCACATCCAACTTTGGGAAAATACGCCACAACAATTGTTGATCTCTCACTTTCACACCACAATGGTGGCAAATATCCCGAAGCCCCGCCACAATGAAAAAATACCTTTAGGCTTGAATTTTGCAACGTTTCTACGAAGTTCCCCGCAACACACCACAAATTTGCATTAACACTCGTCAAACATTGTTGATTGTTGCGATAATATTAATCCCACCCTTCGTTGTAACATCTTGTGTAAGATAGAAATAACTCATTGACGAAAGGAAAAGAGGTGAGGAGGGAAAACACCCAATCCATTCTATAAGTAGGACTCCCCCCTCTTTACGAAATCTACACCTTGCTTTTTCCACTAAGTAGTGTATTGAGTACCACCGTTACCACTTGAAAAGACAAGCATGGGGAAACCACTTCCCACACTCCACCACTTGGTATTGAGCCCACCAAGGTAGGTCCACTTTAACCTCGTATTTAGTTACGATGGTTGTGGTTGTGGGAAGTCTCTCACACACTTGATGGAGTTTCTCTTACATAGTTTTTGGGTAAAATTGAAACTCTAAAATATTTAAAAGGCTAGGCCCCACTACTTCTAATTTAGGGAAGGAACCCTAGAGATCATGCTCACCCCTAGCACTTTCGCATTCAAATATATATATGGGAGAGTCAAGTGAAAGCCATAATGTAACCTAGGTGAGACTAGGGTTTTGTTTTCCAAGTTAAAACACATGAAACCAACAAACCTTATCTTCAATTCTACCATCAATCTAACTACATAATGAGAACAATATTTTTTCTTTGAAACCCTAAGGCTTAGTAAACCACTCTAGTTGAACTATTTGACATGCATTCGCTTTGACAAAACGTATGCTTGATTACATAAGGGGGAAGTTATGTATGACTGATACAAAAAATTAGAAAACAAACTCATAAATTTGTTTCATTGGTGTCTAGACTAAACATTATGATATAGAAATTGTTTTAGTGGTTATTGACCTCCCAAAATTTTGAATGAAAGTTAATGGAAAAATTGGACCAGTGTTGCAAAAAGGTGACATGGACATGCAAGGTTGGTGCAACCTTTGGAAAAGGAAGACCAAGAACGTTGGAAAAAAGAAAATAGAGGAAAGAGAGAGGGATAGAGAGAGACATAGAGAACATGAAAGAAAAGGAGAAGAAAATGTATTGTCCAGCATGGGAATGCAGTAGCATTGAGAAGAATTCTGACCGAACATAAAATTCATGGTCCATTGGAATTGCTGGAGGACAGAGAAGTAAGTCCAGTTCCAAAGCGAGGTGTTCAATTTGACCATTTTATGGCAGTCGGCTTGGTTGAGTGAGCTTGTAATCCCAAGCCTGTTTTGATACATTTTTTGTTGATGCATTTTCTTGGTTTTTTCCTTTGATTGCACAACTGATATGACAATGGTGTAATAAATTCTTTTGGTGGAATTCTAAGCACACATGTAGTGAAGGTTTTCATTTTGGTGCTAGCTAGAATGAAGCTAAAGGAAGGAATTTCACAGTTGGCATGGATTTGGTAATAAACTAGTAAATCTTGTTGCCAAGTGAGGAAATCCAAGAGAAACCTGGGACTGGTGAGAACCTATGGTGATTGCGTGAGTCTCAAATCGGGGGTGGAGTTTTGCTGAGAGAAAGATGAACAAAATTTCCTAAGTTCGGGTGGAGCATGGTTGCCACGAACTAGTTTCATATTTCAATTATTTCGCAGATAAGTTTATTTGCGTGGAAATTGTGTTTTAATTTCTGAAATGGTAAATAATAAATGTCTGATAAAATTTTTGAATGATTTTCTTGTTAAATTTCATAAGTTTGGATGCAAGGTATAAATTCATGCTTTATTTTGATTAATTCATGGGTATGAAATATGTGAAAGTTTAATTATGTGGTAATTATTCAAAATTTTATGAATGCAAGTTTTTTATTAAGTCGGGGTTAACTTCATTCCATGTGGATAATATTAATTCTTGGGATTGAAATCGTATGTGGAAGTTGTTTTATTTGGAAAATGATAACTCCTAAGAGTTAAATAAAATGTTTGAATTAATTATGTAATAAAGTTTAAATGTTTGTGTCGTGGACATATTCGACCCATTAATTATTTCATAAAGTTTATATGTTTGTGTCACAAATATATTTTACCCATTAACAATTTAATAAAGTTTGGATGTTTGTGTCACACATATACTTGATCCAGTAATTATTTAATAATGTTTAGTTGTTTGTGTCACATATATATTCGACCCATTAAGTATTTGAAAACGTTTGGATGTGTGTGTTGAATATATGTTCCTCCCATTATTTATTTAATAAAATTTAGATGTTTGTGTCGCAAACATATTCCACCCATTATTTATTTAACAAAGTTATTATTGATTTTGTTTATTATAAATATGTATAAGAGTTTATGAGTCTTATGAATTAGTTTAAGCTTCAGCTATTTACTTATGATACTTATGCATTTTAATATGTACTTGTAACAAATATGCATGTAATATGCATACAAACAAATTGTGAAGTCTAGTGTGACACAAGGTGTGTTACAACTTGGTATAAGAGCTAAGGATTCAACCCTTAGCTTTTGGGATATGTTTTCATATTAAAAGAGTTGTGCTATATAATTTATTTAAATTTATATTCTGATTGAATTAAATGTATCAATGTGTTCAGTGTAAATATATTATGCATATGAATTTAGTTGTGAACTAACGAACTTGGATAAATTTCACATTGTTAAAACAATACTTTTTTCTAGGACTTGTATTGACAGTTGCCAGAGTATTGGGAAGGAAAAATTGCAAGATGGCCAAGATCCCTAAAATATAATAGTTTGCAGAAGAAAGGAGACTTGGGGATGACCAAAGGACAAAGTCCAACGACCATCGGTCTAAAATGGAACCTAAGGAAGTGTTCGAGACATTGAAGCATATTCAAGTAGGAAATGAAAAGATTCTATAGTACATGGAGCAACATAATCAAATTAACAAATAATTGATGCAGAATTTAATGGAGATGCATGATAAAGTGAAGCAAGTACCTTCAGTGATAGTAAGGGAAGGAGAAGAATCCATGAACAAAGAAATTCCAGATAGGTACCTACATTCCAATGATTGGGATGTGCATTCCCAACACCATTCAATGGGTAGCCCTCATGGAAAAGTGACATCTAAAATTCATCACAAGCATAGCCCTAAACGATAGCAGAAGTGAAAAAGAGATGAAAATCTATTACAAGGTGAACTAAGAAAACTTAAGCCTCCTACCTTTGATGGATAGAAGTTTGGGGAAGTTGCAGAGATGTGGCTTCAAGAGATGAAAAAGTATCTGCAATTACATGACTATTCAAACAATCAAGAAGCCATGATTTCCATATTTAACCTTCAGGGAAAATACTATTGTTGGTAGGAACAATTGAAGCAAGTAGAAGGCCTGGAAGAGAGGAAGATATCCTGGAAAAGATTTCAAAAATACTTCAAGAAAGAATATTTATCACAACAATATTATGATAAGAATATGCTTTAGTTCTTTGAACTTCGATTAGGTAACATGATCATGGACAAGTATGAAAAGAGATTTTTGGATTTGTTAAGCTATGTGGATTTTATTCAAGACAATAAAGTAAAAATCCAACGTTTCCTTAGTGACATGCCAACATTCTATAAATACTGGATCAATTATGATGAGCCACTTACATTGAAAGGGTGCATAAGGAATTCCAAGTGCTTGTATGAACAAGGAAAGAACATGAAATACCTTCACAAGAGCTAGAAAAGTAATATGAAGACAAAAAATGAGAAGAGGAAAAAGGGTTTCAATCCCTTTGGTGGTAGGCATGAACACTTCAGCTCTTTCAAACAACCACATCAAAAAATGGAACTAAGGATAAATGAACCCAGAGGACAAGGGAAATCTACACAAGTTAAATGTTGTATGTGTGGAGGTGATCACTATCTCAGTAGTTGTCCTGAGAAAAAAAACAAGGATGACAGAGTTCACAATTTGAAGGAAGCATATACAGTGGGGGATGTAGCTCATAACATTACATGTATATATGCAGTTTTGGAAAATCACCAAGCAGATCATTAGTCATCAATGATCGAAACTGAAGGTAAAAGAAACAATTTACCAGTTTTAATTTTAATTGATTCCAGAGCTACATTCAGTTATGTTAATACTAACTTGGTTGAAATATGCAAGCTAGTGGGTAGAAAATTGCATAAGCACAAATTGGTAAAATTAGCTATAGGGATGAAAAAAAAAGTTACAATAGTGGTTGAAGACTGTAAATTTACCATGAATGGGTTACAAATAAAATGTAATTTGGAAATAATTCCTCTAGGATCTTATTACATTTTTTTGGGAATGGATTGGCTTGAGTCGCATCATGTGATTCTATATTGCCACAACAAGATTGTGACTTACCTGGATGGGGATGAAAATTATGTATAGTTAAAAGGCATACCTAGACCATTTGCAGTAAGGGAAATATCAACTATACAATTGAAGAAATACATTAAAAAAGGGTACCAACTATACATTATTCATGTTGAAGAATTTCCATCTGAGAAAGAGCCATGCATAGAGGTAATGACCATTCTCAATGAGTTTGAAGACATATTCCAAGATGCGCCTGGTTTTCTTCCCAAAACAGACATCAATTTCACCATTGATTTGGTACATCAGGAAATGCCTACATATAAAGCACCATACAGGATGAGAACCCCACAACTTCAAGAATTGCATATGCAAATGGAAGAATTGTTGAAGAAGCAGTACATCCACCCTAGCATTTCACCTTGGGGAGATCCAACACTATTCACAAAGAAGAAAGACAATACATTGAGGCTGTGTGTAGACTACAAAAAGATGAATAAAGCCACAATAAATAAATAAAATCCTTTGTTGAGGATTGATGATATTTTTTATCAGTTGAGAGGGGAAAATGTGTTCTCCAAGACCGATTTTAAACTTGGGTATCACCAAGTGCGCATTAAGGATGAAGACATCAATAAGACCTCTTTCTGGACTAGGTATGTGCATTATGAGTACACTGTAGTACCCTTTTGGTTATAAAATGTACTAACCACATTCATGTGCTTAATGAATGGGTATTCAAGGAATTTTTGGATAAATTCATTATAGTATTTTTAGTTGATATTTTGGTTTATTCCATATTTGAAGAAGAGAACAAAGAGCATCTAGGTTCACTTTGCAGATATTGAGAGAGAATCAATTGTACGCTAAACTCAGTAAGTGTTCTTTTTACCAAAAACAACTATTATATTTGGGCCATATCATCTCTGAAGAAGGTGTAGTAGTGGACCCTATAAAATAAGAGATATTGAAGATTCACTTACTCCTAGGAATGTGGTAGAGGTGAGATCATTCATGGGATTGAAATGTTACTATAGGATGTTTATAGAATCATTTTCCTGAATTGCGAATCCAATCACTTCTTTGCAAAAGAAGGGAGGAAAGTTCATTTAGACTCAAATGTGTGAGGAAAGTTGTAGGTTGTTAAAAGAAATGATTACTCGAGATTCAATGTTAAAGATTCCAGATTCAGAGAAAGATTATGTTGTATGCATTGATGCATCATTGGAAGGACTTGGAGGAGTTTTAATGCAAGATGGTCACGTGATTTTCTATAAATCATGAAATTTAAAAGAACATGAGAAAATCTATGTCGCTCATGACATGAAGTAGGTAACAATAACTCATGCACTCTATATGTGGAGACACTACCTCATGGGGAGCAAGTTTGAGTTAAAAAATGATCATTATAGTTTAAAATATCTATTTGAATTGCCTCATTTAAATTCTAGGAAAGTAGATGAATTGAATTTTTAAGTGAGTTCAATTTCGAAATCAAGTACATAAAAGGCAACGAGAATAGAGTGGAAGATACCCTCAGTAGAAGAGGCCAGCTAATATAAATTTCAGCCATCAGTGACTTGAAATCAGACTTGAAAGTTAGATTGCATGCGGCATTGAGGTTAGATAATCATTATCAACAGGTTGTAGTATCCTTACAGTTAGGTAGCAGACCTGTAATTTTTTCTAAATATTCAATGACTAAAGATGGAATTATTCAGTTCAATGGAAGAATTTATGTGTCAGCTGAAAGTGACCTTAAGAAAATAATAATGCACCAAATGCACAATGTACCATATGCAGGACATATGGGGTCTCAGAAGACCTTAATGATCAGTTAAGAAATAATTTTATTGGTTGGGTATGAAGAAGGAATTGGCTATGTATATTGCTCTTTGTTTGGAATACCAAAACGTTAAAGCAGAGCATAAGCATCATGTTGGTCTACTTCATACATTTCCTATACCTAGATGGAAATGGGATGTAGTAACCACAGATTTTATTACCAAGTTGCCAAGAAATCAGAAGCAACATGATTCCATCATGGTGATGATTGATAAAATAAAAAAGTTATCCCACTTTGTACCTGTTCAATCAACTTTTAAAGTAGCCAATATTTTAGAAGCTCATATGAAATAAATCACCATGTTACATGGAATACCTAAGGAAATAATTTCATACCATGATCAAAAGTTCACTTCAAACTTTTGGAAAGTCTTGATCAAGGAATTTGCTACTAAATTAAATCTTAATACAACATATCATACATTGTTTGATGGATAGACTGAGCGGATGAATACAGTTATTGAAGAAATGCTTAGAATGTATGTGTTAGATGGAATATTTCAGCTCCTGCGGACAGCAAGGTGTTCCATTGGTCTGAATGGTTTAGATCCAGAACAAATAGAGGACAGAGGTTGAAGACTCTTCCTAGATGCCCTAGATACCTGGAATGTAATGCTTCGATCATTACCTTGTGTACCTTTGATAAGCTTCAACATGCAAACATATCGAAACCACCATAATATAATCTAGTGATCTATGTTAGAGACTAAGGAATCTAAAAACATACATGTGAAATCAAACAACAACAATATATGTGGGACAGAAATCAACTTGCATTAATATAGAAATATGAAGAAGTTTAGAACCAAGCCTTAGTGTTGACATGCATCTCCATGAAACCAAGCATTCTCATCCCCAAAAGCTCCGACTCTAGCTCTCTATGCTCTGCCAAATGGTCTTGGGCCAAGTAATCAATCCAACAACATAACAATACCTTAAGAGTCTCCCCCCTCAACCATGGCCATAAGCTTGAATTTATAAGGCTTAATGAATAGGGTAGGTTGAGAGATTAGTGGGTGAGGTGGCCTCTAAGATCCTAGAATGAGGAATCTCGAGCTCAACTGACCCACAATAGTAGGGATAAGGGAGGACACGAGGCTTATCATCTAGAAGCCTCATGAAACTTCTCTTTTTCCATTTTTACCCAGGGTACCTCATTTCTCCTTCAATGACAGAGAGATTCTGGTAATAATCGCTTATGGACCAAGTGCCATAAGCGGTGGCACCGCTTGTGGGAAACAGGGGATGGGCGCTATGAACAAGGGTACCACTTCTGGATAAAGGGGCAAGTGTGGTGTTGGGAATTTTCATAGAAGATTGATGATAACCATGAGTTTCCACTCCAGGAGCTGGGATTCAGGGCAAGTAGGCATCTCAAAGTTCTTATCACATGATGGTGACAGGATTTTGGTATAACAGGATGCCCCCCCAAATCATGAGTCTTAGAGGGATACGATAAACTAGAGCTCTGAGAGAACAAGTCATCGCCATGAGATGAAAATGTTGGCTCGATCGGAGCATGTCATCAAGTAGGAATCTATAGTACATTAGTATGTTGACTCATAGACACAAGTAACTAAACTCATGGCTGCAGACCAATACAAGGCAGATCCATGATAGGAATAAACAAGCATGGCTACTAGAATACAGTGTAGATCCATGTGATAGAGGACTCAAACTTGGACATATCTACCAGACATACAATGTAGATCTATGTCATATAGACACAAATTTGAGCATATCCACGACCATACAAATGTGGATCCATGCTAGATATACAAAACTCCATCGCAACCTAGGGAAAAGTAATGAGCGCTTTAAACTAACACCCAGGGTCTTTGTCTCGTCTTCCACAAAGTACGATTCTATCCATGTGATTACAATTATTTGAAGTTGAACATGGTAGAAATCACTTGATTACCGACCAATGATGTGAACCGTTAACAAGTACGAGGGAGATCACCATCAATGTCAATGATTCCCAAGGTACTCTAGTACAATCTACTGAGTGTGAATAGATGTCCTGATGTCGAACACCCGGTAGATTCTATTGATCAAAGGTCAATGATGTGAACCTATGTCGATAGTGAGAGAATCTGTCATTAAGGCATACATATCTCAAGGTACTAAATATTGTTTCTAAGACTATTTCCCGGATAATAAGCGGATGTCGATGGGAAAAGTCTCGTCAAAGGAGGGCCATGATGAGTCCAACATCGACGACAAAAAAATCGGAACATAGTTCTAGAATTATGTGAATGTAGTAACCATATGACTAAATCAAATATACTGACACAAAGACTGTGTAGGCGGCAAGACAAAAAGACTTGGCAGCATGACTGAATAGGATAGACACACAATACGACAGTGGATAATGCATTCTTTTGAAAGACTCAAAGGATTGACATTACTCATGAAAGTGGATCATCATGGAGATCAGTTGAATACCCAATTGACTGACATGATTGTGCAGACAAGTGCCATGTTCAAAGGTAAAGACAAACAACTGTCATTATTTACAAAATGATTCCCTTCCCATTTTCCCCATCATTATTGATGAGTGCCTCTTTTCGGTTTTACGAGTTCAAAGAGGGTAAAAAACACTCAATATAGCTTGTTGGAAGACAAGTCCAGACTCATATATTTTATGAACCTAAGAGAGGAGGGGTTCGTTCCCAAAATGGGTCTCTCAATGTTTGATTTAACGAGTCCACTGAAAGAAAACTCGGTATCGTTCATGTTTAGAGAGTCTGAATGAATATGGAAGAAGACTCCAAAGGGGTCCTTTTCCGTATGATTTAGTCCCTAAGGCCCGAAAAAGTGTAAAATCATACCTTAGAGAGCTCTTCTAGTCATGATTGGCTGCAGTGTTCCTTTTTCGTAAATAGTCCTATCCGAACTAAAAAAGAGATAACCTACTGTCAGACGGATGACTCTTCAATTACTTTAATGAGCGTGAAGAAGACAAGATTGCTTAATGATCTTTTCGTATTTAGGGAGCCTAAAAAGAGTTTAATGAGGACTCCATTATCCTTTTTCATGTTTGAATCTAGAGCATGAAAAAGTAATAAAATAAGCTAAAACCACTTTTCATGTTTTAACTAGAGCACGGAAAATGAAAAGTAAGCTCAACACCATCTTACTGTTTTTAATGAGCTCAAAGATTAGTTAAAAGAATGCTCAGGGATTGGTTTCATTTTTACGCAAGCTTGAAACCAATGGGTAACCTATGATTGAAAAATCCCATTAACATGATATACAGAGGTCGGAATCTTTCCCCCAACATGATTGCTAGCGAAGCTTACCTCTAGCATGGTTGCTAGTGGTTCGAGATGCCCCCAAGCTTCATTTCATCGGAAGATTCTTATTCCATACCCAACCTAAAAACCTGGTTACTAATGTGAAAATGTTCACCAGGGGGGTAGGAAGAACAAGAATCGAGCAGGTGAAAAGAAGGTTCAAGTTATAACACTAAAGTGAAGACTCGACTCAAGGGAAGGGGATCTGTTTCATTTTTACGCAAGCCTGAAACAGAAGGTAACTATGCTCTTGACATGGTTTCATTTTTATGCAAGCTTGAAACCAAAAGGGTAAACTTGGCTTAAGGAGTGGTTTTATTTTTTAACAAGCTTGAAACCAAAAGTAAACTATGCGCTAGACATGGTTTCACTTTTATGCAAGCTTGAAACCAAAAGGGTAAACTATGCTTAAGGAGTGGTTTTATTTTTTAACGAGCCTGAAACCAAAAGCAAACTATGCTCTAGACATGGTTTCATTTTTATGCAAGCTTGAAACCAAAAGGGTAAACTATGCTTAAGGAGTGGTTTTATTTTTTAACGAGCTTGAAACCAAAAGGGTAAACTATGCTTAAGGAGTGGTTTTATTTTTTAACGAGCTTGAAACCAAAAGTAAACTATGCTCTAAAACCTGCTCCTATCCAAGATGATATCCAGAGGTTGGTAGGTCACCCCCATTACATAAAGCTAGTGACTTACCTCCATTATGATGTCCATAGCCTAGAGCCATGCCCCCCATTTTACCTATGATGGGAAGAAGCTAAATAGAAGGGGAAAGAGCCACAAGAACATGTAGCACATTCAGGGAAGTCTAATTACTAGGAGTAATGCGATGGTCAGGTGTAACAAAAGAAAGTTGATCAATGGTCACAATCTTCCCATCATGGGGAAAATGCATAACTCTAATGAGTGTGGACACTAAGGCTTTCATGGCATAGACATAATCACGTCTAAGGAGCAGATTGAAATCTAAAGGACCTTGGACCACCATAACATCAATACAGATAGTTTTCCCTCCTAATGTAATAGGAAAACAAGAAAGGGTTCCTAAAGGTGCAATAGGTCTTCGATTAAAATCTAGTATCTGATCGGTGGATGGCACAAGCTGAGGAGAGCTTAAATCTTGCCAAGCAGTTGAGGATAGAATACTAACAGAAGCCCCTTCATCAACAATAGTGTGAAGTATCTGCCTAGCAGTAACATTCACAACTATCTGGAAATGAACACTGAAATGAAGACGAGACTCTGTTAGGTTACTCCAGTCAAAGGAAATAACCTCATTACTTGGAGAGGGTTCTGTCGAAACAGACAAAATTTCCCCTTGTCGAGAACAATCAGAACGAATCATAAAAACTTCGACAGGTTTTGGTTCATTCTCTACTAGAAGAGAAGAACAAGACGAAGATTTGGTCAAAGAGACTACTTCATTCTTAACACTCTTTGATGAAAGAGTGGGATCGGGTGGAAATGACACCGACTCGACCACTTTAACTTCACTCTCCAAAGGAAGAGTGGGATCAACCACAGATAAATCTGAATTGACCACTTGGCCAACAAGCAAGGAATCAAGGGATAACTTACTGTCACTTGTTGGAATCACCTGTTGATGATCAGTAATATTTTCCAACCAATGTGAAGCTTCATCCATGCTTGGACAAAGAAAAATATGATGCATAGCCTTGCATATCAAACAAGGATACAAGACTTTACCCTTATGACCTTTTACCAATGGGTCACTGGTTGAGGGAGTATCGTCAACATGATGATCAAAGGTTGATGACATAGACATTTTGGACCTTTTAGAACACTCTTCTTGTACACGAGAGAGACCGAGACACTCTTTAAGAAGGTGGTCCCCCTTGTAAATCTTACAAGGGAACTTGGGTTTTTCAGCTGTTCTCTTAGAACGGGCGCCATCAAGAGTAGATGGTTGCTGCTTTTTCTCTTTCTTAACCTTCTTCTTCTTACTCTTCCCTTTCTTCTTCTTCTTATCCACATGACTACTAACCATAGAGCTTTGGTCAAGCAAAGAAGAAGAAATGGGTGGAAAAACAACCAACGAAGAAAGAGAGGGATTAGCTTGAGGTCGATCCTCTCCCAGAAGAGAGGTGACATTTGAGACATTAGGTGTAACAGGAATAATTGGATTAAAAATCCAGACCGGTAATCCTATAGTTAATCCAGGAATATTTAGAGTGGCAATAAAGGGAGGACCAATACCTTCACTTGGAGGGAATACAAAAGGTACACCTTGGAAAGGGATCTCTTGAGTGGTAGTCCCAGATGAGGATGCCATCTCTAAACTGTCTAATAACCCCCTAACTACCATGCACAAGCAAGTACTAATCAAACTAAAAGAAACAAGCAAATATGTGAAAGGAGTGGATAAGAGTCAGGAACCTCACAGGACAAGCCAAAAGGATAACTCAGATGGTTTGAGGATTCCTAAAAGGGTCTCCCAATATACACAAGGTAAGTGGGAGCTCAAATCAGTAGTAGTGCTATCTAATGCATAATCGTACACAAGGGGCCTTCTGATATACAATCGAGTATGTGAAGTACCTTTCTATATACCTCAAGGGTACGCGAAAGGCCATTTGATATACCGATGGTACATGGAAGAACCGCGTGAGTCTTAGGATGTAATGTAGAAAAATAACGATAGCTCCTACGCTTAACGATGCCCGAACATGTCTATAAATTTTCACTCAAATTGATAAAAATTTTAACCTAGTACTACCGTTAATTTTATCTTGTGCGTTTAGGTGGAACCATGGAGTGAAAACTTGAATTTAAAGAAGATGCACAGTGATCTATATGACAATGCAAGTTTTCCTCTTCAATGAAATTCTACCTAAGAGAGGGAGATAGATTTACTTTTCTTCCCAAAAAATGCACACCCAAATGCAAATGCAATTCTATCTTTTCAAACGAAAAGGGAAATATCAATGCACCCCAACAATCTTCAAATCAAATAAAAAAAGATCTAGAGAACATCAAACATAAATAAACTGAAAATGTTTCCTATCTTTTCATGCTTGAAAAAGACGCATAAAAAATCAATGGAAAGATGATTTCACTAACGTTTCCAAACAAATCTAACTCTAATGCACGCAAATATGAATATAAATGTTTCTTCTCAATGAAAGTAAGATCTAGAATTTCAAACAATCATGCACAAAACAAGAAGAAAATCATTCAACAATGCTTGTGAATAAAGCAAAGGAGAGAGAAAAATAAAACTTCTCTTTGAAACAGACAAGGAAATGGAGAACCAATCTTTCCTACCAAGCATTAAAAAAATCAGCATGCAAAAGGAAACAAGAATCACTCGAGGCAAAGAAAGACTCAAAACAACATGGATCACTCATGCATTCCAAGTCCAAAACAAACCAAAGCCTAAACATGAAAATGAAATGTATATTTTCCAATTCCAATGAATAATATCTACAGAAAAGGGCAAGAGGTTTCAAGAAAAGAAAAGAACACAAAATATAATGCAAGAAACACAAACTCTCTTTGAATGCAGAAAGAAAACAACAATCAAAGCAACTACAGAATATACAATTCATGGCCCCTCTCGGCCGTGAGGGAGCATTTTTTTTTAAAATACACTTCATTTTCATCAAAAAGTAAGCTAGAAAACACACAAAAATCAAAATACAAAGTCTGGAACAGGGCCTACCTAGCACCGCGCAGATTAAGATGCTGACAGGCGGTTTTGAGGCAGAACCAATTCTTGCTCACTAGATTCAAGCGGTGGCACCATGTACTGCTAACTGGACTCAGGCAGTGGCACTGCTCCTTGCCAAAGGCACAAGCGTGATTCCCTGTGTAAATCAAAAACACAACAGAGAATGATAGATCAATTCAGAAAAAGACTAGGTCAGGGTAAAGGCTAATAGATTGAGTATAAAAACAAAGCATAAAAGGTCGAAATGATTTAGATATGAACAGATCTGGAAGTTTCAAACCCAAATTGACTAAGTCAAATAGCATATCCCACTGAAGAGAGTTGGAGAAGGAGCCTGGATTCAGACAAGAGTTGAAGAACTGAGGAAGATCAGAACAATTGATACATATATCTAATCCCTAGCGGAGTTGCCAGATTTGTTAGATGGAATATTTCACTTTCTGCGGATAGTAAGGTGTTCCATTGGTCTGAATGGTTCAGATCCAGAACAAATAGAGGATAGAGGTTGAAGACTCTCCCTAGACGTCGTAGATACCTTGAATGTAATGCTTCGACCGTTACCCTGTGTACATGCGATAAGCTTCAACACGCAAACATATCGAAACCACCAAAATATAATCTACTGATCTATGTTAGTCACTAAGGAATCTAGCAACATACATGTGAAATCAAACAACAACAATATATGTGGGACAGAAATCAACTTGCATTAATATAGAAATATGAAGAAGTTTACAACCAAGCCTTAGTGTTGACATGTATCTCCATAAAACCAAACATTCTCATCCCCAAAAGCTCCAACTCTAGCTCTCTATGCTCTCCCAAATGGTCTTGGGAGAAGTAATCAATCCAACAGCATAACAATACCTTAAGAGTTCCCCCCTCAACCATGGCCATAAGATTGTATTTATAAGGCTTAATGGATAGGGTAGGTTGAGAGATTAGTGGGTGAGGTAGTCTGTAAGATCCTAGGATGAGGGATCTTGAGCTCAACTGACCCACAACAGTATGGATAAGGGAGGATAGGAGGCTTATCATGTAGAAGCCTCGAGAAACTTCTCTTTTTCCCTTTTTACCCAGGGTACCGCGTTTCTCCTTCAATGACAGAGTGGTTCTGGTAATCACCGCTTATGGACCAAGTGACATAAGCGGTGGCACTGCTTGTGGGAAATAGGGGATGGGCGGTGCAAACAAGGGTACCACTTCTGGATAAAGGGGCAAGCGCGATGCTGGGAATTTTCATAGAAGATTGATGATAACCACGAGTTTCCACTCCAAGAGCTGGGATTCAGGGCAAGTATGGATGTCAAAGTTCTTATCACATGATGGTGACAGGATTTTGGTATAACAGTATGTGATGGACACTAATAGTAAGTGGGAATATTTTTTATACCTATTTGAGTTTGATTATAATAATGGTTACCAGGAATAATTGAATATGAGTCATTTTGAAGCACTTTATGGAAGAAATTGCAATGTTCCAGTGAGCTAGGACAAGCCTAGGGATAGAGTGATCATGGGACCAGAAATGCTTCAAGAAATGGAGCAACGAGTAGAAAATATAAAACATAATTCGAAGGAAGATCATCACATGAAAAAGAATTATGATAACAAGGATAGAGAACAAAGATAGTTCCAAGTCGGGGACAAAGTGTCTTTGAAAGTGAAAGGCATAAAAATTCCATTGAGGTTGGGCAGCTGCAAGAAGTTGGAAGCTATATTATGTGGACCATTTGAAGTCCTAAATAGAATTGGGCCTGTATCTTATGAGCTTTCTCTTCCACCTATTCTCAAGATACATAATTTTTTCCATGTATCATTATTAAAGAAATATGTCTATGATCCTAATCATATTCTTAATTGGTTTGTGATACAGGTAGAACCCGAAGGGGAAATTTGGGTTAAACCCATTTGCATATTGGAAAAAAGCATCAAGTTGCTTCAGAATAGGCCCATTGGATAGGTAAATTTTCAATGGACCCACTATAGTCTTGAATAATCGGCGTGGGAGTTGGAAGATGAGATGAGGGAAGAATATCCCCATCTGTTTGAAGACTGTTAAATTGAAAATGAAGTTTTGAAGTTTATTTTGACATTTTGGACAATATGAACATCAAGGATAGTGTATAATTTAAGGGGGAGGGGACTGTAACACCCCTGTTTTGAAACCCCATTGTTTTTTTAATGTAATTTTGTAAAATACCATGAGTTCCTGTCAGGCTAAACTCATGTTGTAATTGTTTTGTTAATATTAAATTGAAGCTGGCATTGGTAGAGCCAACATGTTGAAATAATGGGGACTCTTGTATTCACCTAAGTCAGTGAGGGGGTGGTGTCATATAACCTAAAGGATAAGTATGATCCTATTTAATTCTTCTTACCTTATAACTTTAATAAACCCATAATTTTCCCTAAATAGTTCCTTAAACTTGTTTTTGAAGTTAAAAAGGGGGTTAAAAATTTAATGGAAAAATTAGACAAACATTACAAAAAAGGTGACAAGGACATGCAAGGTTGGTGGAACCTTGGGAAAAGGAGGGCCAAGAACGTAGGAAAAAAGGAAGTAGAGGAAAGAGAGAGGGATAGAGAAAGACATAGAGAACGTGAAATAAAAGAAGAAGAAAATGTACTGTGCAACATGTGAATGCGTTAGCATTGAGAAGAATTGTGACTGAACATAAAATTCATGGTCAATTGGAATCGTTGGAGGGCAGACAAACAAGTCTAGTTCCAAAGAGAAGTGTCTAATTTGACCAGTTTGTGGTAGTTGGGATGGTTGAGTGAACTTGTAAGCCCAATCCTATTTTGTTACATTTTTTGTTGATAACTTTTTCTGTTTTTTTCCTCTGGTTACACCATTGATATGACAATGATGTAAGAAATTATTTTGGTGGAATTCTAGGCATACACGTAGTGATGGTTTTCACTATGGTTCTAGCTAGAATGAATCTAAAGGAATGAATTGCACATTTGGCATGGATTTGGTAATAAACCAGTAAATCCCATTGTCAAGTGAGGAAATCTGAGAGAAACCTAGGAAAGGTGAGAATTTATGGTGAATGCATGAGTTTCAGGTCAGGTGGAGTTCTGCTGAGAGAAAAACAAGCAGAATTTCCTAAGTTTAGGTGGAGCATGGCTTCCAAGAACCAGTTTCCCATTTCAACTATTTCATAGATAAGTTTATTTTCTTGGCAATTTTGTTTTAATTTATGAAATGGTAAATAATAAATGTCTCACAAAAGTTTTAAACGATTTCCTTGTTTAAATTCCTAATTTTGGATGCAATGTATAAATTCATGCTATATTTTGATTAATTCATGGCTGAAATGTGTGTAAGTTTAATTATGTGGAAATTATTCAAAATTTTATGAATGCAAGCTTTTTAATTCAAGTCGGGGTTAAATTCATTCCATGTGGATAATTTTTTTTATAAAGTTTAGATGTTTATATCGAATAGATGTTCGATGCAATATGCCTAATGGATTAATTGAAAACCACACATTGATTTGGTCATTTAGAACCACATGGTGTTTTGGTTTAATGAAAACCACAGGTTGGTTTGGGTTATTTAAAGAAATTTAATGTTTGTGTGGAATCTTTTATGTAGAATAAAAGACTAAATGTTCTAACTTTGTTTATTAAATAATTATAAACCATACTTTGTGCCAAGGCACACTTTTAGGTATTTTGGCATTTAGAGGTATTGTGTAAGGTTTAATGTTAAATTCCATCCGTGGAATTGTTAAAATTATATGTCTTCTGTCTTACATGAATTTGGAAAAGTATAAATAAATCAATAAATATTTTTCCTTTTTATATTTTGGAAACCCCACGTGTGTAGTTACTAAGCACTAAGGTTTAAGGGTTGTTGGAGACCCATGCAGTCTCAGTTTGCTCTGTAACTGACAACCTTGGTGTCAGTTCACTTCATAACTGATGGCATGCATCAGTTCTATTCAAACCACCACTATGGCATGTTTCTTTTTTTTTCTGCTAATCAGGATAGCTATTATGTATTGTAATCTTTTACACACATAAGTACAGAATTATTCATGCCTTCTCTTTGTTTTTCATTATTTTTCTATTTTGCAAGCTGTGTGTTCTCTCTTGCTAGCTAGATCTTTCTGTGCAGGTATTCAACACTCATCTACATGGTATCAGAGCTCTGCTGCTAGGACAAAGATGCACCAACATTCTTTATTTGTAGGTACAGAAGATCAAAAATCGTTGGAAGAATGGAATTTCCAAAGGAAGCTATACTGACACCATACAATTATTTTGCATGGGAAGCAAAGATGAAGATCTTTCTTGGAAGAAGAGGATTGTATAGGATTTATATGGCCAGAGAAGGTGAGCCTACAATAGCCATAGAAAATTCCAAATACCTCAATCAGATGGATGAGGCCTATGGAGCCCTATGCATGCACATCTCCCGTGAGATACTTTTCTATATTTCTTCTTGCAAAAATCCCAATGAAGTTTGAACCACCATGAAAGGACTCTTTGTTAAGCAAGATGAGATGAAATGCCACATGCTCAAAGTGGAGTTGCTCTCTTTGGATCCACGAAGCTTTGACAATATACATGATTTCTTCACAAGATACAAGGATTTGCTGCTACAACTCAAGGGTTGTGGGGTTGATAAATCTAAGGAGGAAAAATGGATGGTTCTATCCATCCTCTCCAAGATTGGATCAGAATACTCTGTATTTGTCTCCACGTTTCATTCAGTGAGGCTCACCTCTAGCAAGAACTGGACCATGCCCACTCTTGATGCTTTTATTGAATCTTTGTCTCAGGAACAAGACAAGCTCATCAATATGGGAAAAATCAAGGGCTCCATGGCACATGCTCATGCTGTGCATGATGGAAGTCATAACCCAAAACAGATATTTAAATCCAAAGACAAAGGAAAGGCACATGAAAACCCAAAGAAGGAAGGGAACACCAAACCCTTCAATGATTCCTCTCAATCCAAAGGTGAAAAATGGAAGAAAATGGAGAAATGCACATACTACTAGAAAGGATTCCATCCAGAATCCTCATGCATGAAGAAGCAGATAGATTAGATGGCACAAATATTTTAGAAGCACAACCTTGGGGATCACATTCCAGAGGTCACCAAGAAGAAGCCTAAAGATCATGCTCCTAGGAAAGGTAACTCTATCCATGCTTTGATTGCCATTAATTCATCTCCCTATGCATGGATTGTAGATTCAGGTGCATCTCACCACATGGCTTCCACCAAGGAAGCCTTATCTTCATTGGATGCATGTAAAGGTCCTCCTATACTCATGGGGGATGATTATCCTATTGATATCACCGATAAGGGTAGAATTGAACTCAATCATGGTAGCTTTGAGGATGTGCTACATGTTCCAAAACTCTCAGTGAATATTCTCTCCATCTATCAGATTACACATTCCGGCACTGGAAAGAGAGTTAAATTCACTCTTGATGCTGTGAATATCTTCGACATACAAAGCAACTCTAAAGAGTGCCATTGGTGAGGTAAATCACAGATCCAGGATTTACACATTTTCTAAATTCTTTGAACCAGATTATGCCTTATTAATTATGCATACTGATGATAGTAGTAGGTTATGGCACGGAAGATTTGGTCATCTTAATTTCAGATACATGCAGCAACTCTACAAGTAGGGAATGGTCACTGGCTTTCCCAACATTCATTTTTCAAAAGGAGTTTGTCAAGGATGTGTTATTGGCAAACATCCTCAAGAGAAGTTTGGAAAAGGGAAGGCTAAGAGGGCCTCCTCTCCCTTAGAGCTCATCCATAGTGATTTGATGGGACCCTTTCCTCATCTATCCATCAAAAAGGTGAGGTATGTTCTTACATTTCTTGATGATTTCTCACGATATACTTGGGTGTATTTTCTCAGGCAGAAATCTAAATTTTTTGAGCATCTCAAAGACTTCAAAGCACTTGTAGAGAATTAGTCCGCGAGAAAGATTAAAATCCTTCACACAGACAATGGGGGGTAATATGTGAACAGGAATGTTCAAACTCTTTGTTCAGAGGCTGGTATACAGTTGCAACATACAATACTATACACTCCACAGTAGAACAGAGTGGCTGAGCGAAAGAACAGATCCCTCAAAGAGATGGCCTCTTGCATGTTGCATGCAAGGTCTCTTCCTTCTAAACTATGGGCTGAGGCACTTAACTGTGCCAACTACATACATAAGAAATCTCCTCACAGATTTGTCAAGGACATGACTCCTTTTGAGGCATGGAGCGGTTGCAAACCGGAAGTCACCCACTTCCGAATATTTGATCACATGGATGGGCCTGCATACCCTCTGAAAAGAGGAAAGCATTAGATCCTTAGAGCATTGCATGCATCTTCGTGGGATATTCCGATGATGTGAAGGGTTACAGGTTGATTGATCCCTCTACAGACAAGCTCTTTATTGGGGGAAGTGTCCAGTTTGAGGAAATCCCCTTGCATGCACCATTGGAGTCACATGCAGAGACTTTTGTTCCTCTACCTACACCACACATCCATGATGATGAGTCCACTCTTTCAGATCATGATTCAGATTTGAGTTCTGAATCTGACAAAGAACATGAGCATGAATACGTTGATCCACCTCTTTTCTCCCCCGAGAGAACAAGGAGCTTAAGAGAGATATATGCATAGATAACTCCACAGGATGCCGGTGACCTTGTGGGGGATCCAGTGGATCAGAGGACACAGGCCCAATTTGAGGAGCCTTCTCATGCACTCACAGCTACTGAACCAGTGATTCCCATGCCTTGTTACATGGTTCTCTCTTCAGAACCGTAGGCCTATGCAGAGGCTGCAGGGAATCCCCTCTGGGAAGCTGCTATGCAGGATGAGTACAACTCTCTCCTCAAGAACCAGACTTGGGATTTGGTGCCACTTCCTTCAGACAAGAAGCTTGTCAGATACAGATGGGTCTATAGGACCAAGAAGGTAGAATACAGACAAATCAATAGATACAAAGGCAGGCTAGTTGCCAAAGGTTTTCAACAGGTTCATGGGTTAGACTATGATGAGACCTTTGCTCCAGTAGCAAAGATGGATTCCATTCGATTAGCACTTTCCATTGCTGCATCCAGGACGTGGGAAGTCCATCAGATGGATGTGAAGAATGCATTTCTTTACGGTGATCTCTTTGACGAGATCTAGATGGAGTAGCCACAAGGCTTCATACAAGATTCATGCTTGGTTGGCAGATTGAAGAAGTCTCTCTACGGCCTTAAGCAAGCCCTGAGAGCATGGTATGCCAAGATGGACGCCTACCTATTGTCCCAAAAAATTGTATGGTGTAATTCAAATCCGAATGTATACATGCTTAGGACAACTGACTCACTTCTGCTACTAGTTTTATATGTGGATGATTTGTTGATCACTGGTAGCTCGACTTCAGCACTTGCTGCAGTCAAGAGGATTCTGCATGACAGGTTTTTGATGACGGACATGGGTCCATTACATTTCTTCCTTGCTCTTGAAATCAGCCACAATGCCTCAGGCATTAAACTATCTCAGGCAAAGTATGCTCGAGATCTTCTAGAGCAATTCCATATGATAGACTGCAAGTTTGCACCGACTCCTTTCCTATCTGGGGTCAAACTTGAGGATGGTAGGAAAACTCCATTAATTAACAACACTCTATATAGATAACTAGTGGGGAGCTTGTTGTATCTTACACACTCTCGACCAGACCTCTCCTATGCAGTTGGGGCAGTCTCTCGGTTCATGCAGGAGCCACATGAGCTACATTGGAAGGCTGCCAAGCAGATCCTTTGATATGTACATGGCGCCATCACCTTTGGGATTCACTATGCAACAGATTCTGCATTGGATCTAATAGGATTCACTAATTCTAACTGGGATGAAAATAGCATTGATCGCAAGTCTACATCTGGGTACTCACTCAGTCTAGGTTCAGGGCCAATTTGTTGGTCGAGCAAGAAGCAGGCTATTATTGAATTTTTTTATTATACATTTGTATAAGAGTTTATGGGTCTTATGAATTAGTTTAAGATTCTGCTATTTATTTATGATTCTTATGCATTTTAATATTCATATAAAAAAATTGTGAAGTCTAGAGAGACATAAGGTGTGTTACATTTCCACTACATTATATGCTAGACTAGGTCACATCAATTTCGCAAGAGCTGGAATTTTACAATGCCATTGGATATTAGGATGTTAAATACCCTAGGGACTTGGAAATATTCAAATCATAAGGAAACCATGACATAGGAGGCCCTGGAATAGAATAAGTCAATTTTGTGAAATCGTTGAAGAAAAGAAAAGTAAACATTGGGGCAGGAGATAAGCCAGAGTTTGCAAATATAGGGGATTACTAGGATGATGAGACAGTTGGGAAAATCACGAATTTATTGCATGACTAACAAGACATGTTTCCCACTAAGTTCTTAGAAATCAAAAGTGTTTCTAGTGATCTAGGATAAATGAAGATACCATTAAATCATGGCCTGAATAATGTTAAAAAACAACCTTATAGGATAAACACAATATATAAGGAGAAAGTGAAGGAAGAAATCAACAAGATGTTGGATGGAGGAGTTATTGAACTTGTGGAGGAGTTAGAATAGATTAGTCCCATGGTATCTCAAGAAAACAAAATAGGGGAATTTTTGGATTTGTTTTGATCTCCAGAAATTAGATGATGCATGCTTAAATAATCCATTCCCTACTCCATTTATAGATGAACTGCTAGAGAATGTCAGAGGATAGGATGCTTCTTCATTTACAAATGAGTTTTTTGGGTACCATCAGATTAAGATTGCTAAAAAAGATAAACATAAAAATACATTTTATATAGAGTGAGGTTGTTATCAGTATACAATAATTACATTTGACCTAAAGAATGCTCTTGCTATTTTCTCTAGGGTAGTTGTTGCATCTTCCAAGGAATTCATATATAGGTTTTTCGAGGTATATTTTGATGTTTGGACTATTTTTGGATTGTTGAAAAAACATATTGAGAGTATTAGGCTTATGTTGGATCGTTGTATACAATACCAGGTATCGTTGAACTTGAATAAACTCATCTTTTGTACTCCTTTTGGTAACTTCTTGGGACATGTAGTGTGTAAACACATCCTTCTAGTGGATCCCACAAAGACAGTTATTATTGTATATTTTCCACCACCTACATCGGTGTGACAACTGAGAACCACATTGGGTTATACAAGTTATTACAGGAAACTTATTAAAGGTTATGAATAGATTACTCCACATATGGAGAAGTTGTTAAAGAAATACATTAAGTTCCAGTGGAATGAGGAGTGTCAGAAGAGCTTGGACACCTTAAAGAAAAGATGGTGTCTCTGTTGATCTTGGTCTTTCCAGAGTAGAGAAAGGAATTTCATGTACATACCGAAGTAGAATTTATTTATTTAGTGGTAGTTTTGGCACATCCAAGAGAGAGATACATAGATCAACCTTTTGTGTTTGTTACCAAGAAATTATCTACAGTTGAAAGAAACTACACCATGACAGAGAGGGAAGGTCTTGCTATGATTTATGCACTTCAAAAGTTTATACATTACTTTCTAGGATCCCATTTCAAGATATATACTAACCATTATACTTTGAGGTACCTCATCAATAATCCAGTGTATGAACTTCAAAAGTTTGGAAATTACTTACTAGGATCCCATTTCAAGTTTAGACATTACTTTCTAGGATCCCATTTCAAGATGTATATTGACCATTCTGCTTTTAGGTACCTCATCAACAAGTTAGTGTTGGGAGGGAATATCTGCAAGTGGCTATTGTTGTTTCAAGAATATGATTTTGAGATTATAGTTAAAACATGAAATTTAAATGTGGGTTCATATCATTTGTCGACGTTACAAAAAATAGACGAGCCAGTAAATTTGGATGATAACCTACCTGATGCACATTCATTTTCAGTTAGGATGGTGGATGATTATTTTGAAGACATTATTCAGTCTTTAAATATAGGTATGGCTCCTATAGATTACACTATGATACAAAAGAAGCAATTAGTTGTGAGAGAAACTGACTACCAACTTATAATAGTACAGTTGTATAAGTTAGGACTTGATGAAATTTTGAGAAGATGTGTGTTTAAACATGAGAGGCCATGATATTTGTAGAGTCTCATGATGGTGTTGTAGAAGGACATTATGCAAGTAAATCTAAAACACATAAAATATTAAGGTAAGGAATTTGGTGTCCTACATTGCACAAGGATGTAAAAGAATTTTGTAGATCTTGTGATGTATGTTAGGGAATCGGAACACCGTCAAGGAGGGATGAAATTCCATTGATACCCCAGGTAACATTGCAATAATTTGATAAGTGGGATGTTGATTTCATTGGGACAATTAACCCACTGATAAAGAGGTTTGGAGCTAGGTACATTATAACAGCAATACATTAGTTGACTAGGTGGGACAACGATAAAAAATTAGAGACTGTAGCTTGACAACTGTTGTGAAGTTTTTATTTGAAAATGTGGTGACTAGATTTGGTTTCCCCGAAGTCTTAATGAGTGATCAAAGGAGTTCTTTTTTGAACAAGAGTATTGAGGCACTCATAATAAAGAGTTTCATATTTATCACTCGAAGAGTACATCATACCATCCTCAGGCCAACACAACTATTGAATATTTTAAATATGATTTTGGATATTGCTTTAACAAGACTTTGTAATGTGAACCATGATGATTGGAATTTGAGGATACCAATAGTACTATGGGTTTATAGAACTACTTGTAAAAATTTGATAGGCCACCCCTTTTAGGCTGGTATATAATTAGGAAGTTGTGATGCCAATGGAATATATTGTGCCAATTTTAAGAATTTTTGTATTCGCACAAATGACATATACTAGAGAAGTAGAGGACAGATTGTCACAATTGCTAGAGCTTGAAGAAGATGGGTTTATTGATGGATTTCATTAGAAGTGTAGAAATCAAGGGAGAAGGCCTATCATGATAGACATATAAAGTAGAAGAAACTCCAGGTAGGTGAATTAGTTCTTCTCTATGAGAGTAAGTTTTTGAAACACCTTGGTAAATTTAGAATGCACTGGCTAGGACCATATGTGATTTGGTATGTGACTAGAGGAGGTGTTGTCCAGTTGTAAAAAATGAATGGGGAATTTATAAGTGGGTTAGTTAATGGGAGTCAACTGAAACTATACCAAGACAGATACACTTTCCTTCAAACATGAGAAGGGAATGTGATGTCTAGGTTACAAGTGCAACTGAAATAGGAATTGGATGATGAACTGAGTCTGCATCTAGAATATAACTAGGAATAGGTTGGAGTTAGCTAATAAAAAAAATAGAGTTTGTATATATAATAGAGGTAAGGAAATGGAGGGAGGTGTGAGTAGTTGTTGGACAATAAAAAAGGGTTTAAAAGTGATGTATTAATGGTAAAAAGTGTCGACCAAAAAAGAAGAAGTGCATTTAATGTAAGATGAGATAGAGTAGTGTGAATGGTCCGATTGCATTAAGAGCAATAATTGCTGTATAGTTTGTGAACATTTTGGGGAATATATAGATAGATACAAGAAATATAAAAATAATGGGGTGAAAATATATGACTGCAGATTCGTAAAAGCACATAGGGAATGGAAATTAAAGATCATTGCGTGTTATCTATTGTTGAGAAGCAAGTTCAAAACAAAAAATGAAACCATTGCACTATTATAGTTTATGCTAGAGAGATCACTTGAAGACATAGTCCTAAAGTTCACAGAGTCAGGATTACTGAGAGACCAAGGAGAACTAGAGGTAGTAGTTGAACAAATGTCATTGGTGCCACCTGGAGCATCGAGAGGAACAACAAGAAGGTCGTCTCTTTCAATGAATCATGAAAGTCGAAGCAAGAGATGAAATGATGTAGAAACTTCAAAATCTTCCTTACCATCCAGGTTACCAAACTATGTACCACCGAGGAAATGGAATGCTAAACCTATTCAACTGTCTAAGGATTCTAAATAACCACTGGTTACACTAGAGATTCTAGTAGGGGTTTTAGAATAAGGATACATGATGGGAAATATGTTGAATCTAAAGTATGCAGGCCATGATTTGGAAGACGAAAAGAAAATTCTATAATTTCAAACAATTAAGTAATAGTGGATGGTGTGGAATGTAGAAAGGGGTGCTTTCATCCTTGAACCATTAGAGTGGGCTCAAGGTTTAGAGAAATTGGGTATCTTGGGTCTCTTGAAGATTCCACATTTTGATCGTAGTGCTGAAGCTAATGTATGTGTGAAGCAGATGTTAACATGTATCCATGGTGGATTCTTGTGGCTAGATAATAATATTTAAATTGATACTCAATTAATCTCTAGGATTACTAGTCTACCATTAGTAGGACTAGACCCAATAATATATTTTGTAGGGAAGGAAAATGATAAAGAAATTATAAACAAGATGAAGGATAAATACATTTTAAAAAAGAGTAACTGAGGCTATGATATAACTTCTATTAGTGATCAAGAAGTTATATTTGCAACAAGGATCCTTGCAAGTAAGATACTGTGGAAATGTCAGCCCAACCAAGTTGTTATTTCAGTGATAGCCTTGGAAAATATGTATTGAAGGTGTCCAAATGAATTCAGAGATGCTCCTACTCAATGATTTTTTGAGTGGTTGTTGTGATGCGCAATAAAAATGTATTCCTTTATGTTATTCATGGTTTCACATATTGATTACTTTAGTTGCTTGGGGAGAGAATATGGATTCACAATTTTCCAAGGTACAGTCGGGTTGTGGGTTATCCATATGCTTTGTATCATTATGGTGTAGTGATAATGCATATCGGTAAAGAGACTCCAATATTGTATTCCATATTTATAAAGAAAGTATCCAATAGAGTATCTTGCATATCAATATAATAGATCCTAGGGTCATAAACCTCTTTAAGGATATTGTCTGCTTCAAGTAAAGTCCACAAAATATGTATATTCAAGGCCATGGGGACCCCAATCAAGAATGGTTGTCATTGCACTATAAGTTGTCAGAATAGGATATTGGTAAAATCATTCATGAATGGCTAGAAGAATGGAAGGTTCCAATTCTCATGGACAATATCTTACCAACAATTTCGTAGACAACATATTAATGAAATCAAGCAAGTGAGAAGCAAAACAAAGGAGTGGATAAAGAACAAAAGGATCAGGGAAGAAGTAGTTAATGTTACTGGAAAGGGTGAAGGAACTGATGGGACATATGTGGACCTAGTGCAAGAGAGGGACTCTAGTGCGGAATTGGATTATCACTCAAACGGGAGGAAAATAAAAGTTTCAGAAATACTGAAAGAGAAAACAACGAGGAGGAAGGAACATAGGAAGCCAATAGTCTTGGCTCTAACAAAAGATGATGTGGAAATTCTAATGGAGAGATTCAAACAAACCATAAAGGATCTCTAGCAGAAAGGTGAGAAGGTAAACTTGAAGTTCTATGGAGGTATTTCAGGTCAGATAAGTGCACTACAACAGGTATAGGAATAAGTAAGGATAGACCCAACCTCGATGGGTATAACATGCAAAAAATAGATGGGATCCCAAGGAAGTGAAATATTAGTATGATATCCATCTTCAGCTATGCAACGAAGAATTGTGACAATAGCACCAAAACCATTGAGATGTTTGATGCTAGAGGTACAATCTTATATTGAAGAGTTGACACATATTGATCTGTGTCTAGCATAGCTTTCTATGCACATGATGCATATACTACAATTGATAATTACAGAGGAGGTCAAGGGATGGGAAGAATATAGCTTCAGTGAAATGTTGAAAAACAACATAGAGATAAATGAGTTTAAGTATGAAAATATGAAATTCCAAAAAGAAAAATATATAGTGGTTGAGCAGAAGGAGAAGCTGTAGAAAGAAATAGAGGCAACTTGTAGCAAAGTTCCTGAAGTAGCAATGATGGAAGGAATTCCATAGAGAACAAGTTGCTAGGATTATGTGATTATATTAGGGGATTCAGAGTGAGAATTAGTGTTTTGGAAGCACAAGTAGTGCGTGGCATGTTGCAAGAGGCATGGGAGAAACAAGAGGAGTAAGTGAAAAAATTTGTTGCAGGTATTAAGGGTTTAGACTAAAATTGTGCAAATTTGTTTGATAGAAGTTCATAGGTGTGGATAGAGCTAATGGATGATGCAAGACTATAGTAGGTCACAAATAAATAAATAAATGTGTAGTCTTGAGCTATGAAGTTGAAATATGTTATACGAAGACTACCACCATTAGAAAGAATGACACAAGTCACAGAGAGTAAGTCGTTGCGAGTAGATATTAACCATTTTTCATACATGCAACAATAGTTGATCCAAAGGATATGTCCTTCTAGAATGAAGTAGTCCAGGTATCAAAAATTGTTAGTGGATATTTTGTAGAGATAAATAAGGTTGTGCAATTCGTTGAAGAACATGTATAGGGTGGCATAACTGCACAGTTGGTTAATGACCTGGATGAGGAAGAAGATAAAGTAAAGAACACTATTATAGCAGAAAAATGCATATACGCTAAGTTTCTAGCAACATGAAAGTCTCCTGAGGACTAAGCTTGAGTGCTTCAAGGGAGCTTAATAAAGGCTAAAGAGGCATTTTGGAGATAGTCTGGAGCAACTTATCTTTTATTTGTGGAAATGTTGAGGATGTCAACCTTTATCCTCCCAGTATGGCTAAAGAGGTAGACACGTTATCATTTCTTGGGATGAGAAACATGTGAGTGTTGGGGACCTGTTGGGCCTAAGGTATTTTGGATAAACCATGGAGATAGTTAGATGTGAAATGGACCATGTGATGAAAATAAAAGGATGTTTTCCTCTAAATGCAGGACTAAATCCAATGAAGTGGTGAAAAACAAGGAAATATAGTGGTTGATTTAGTCAATTGTTGGGACAATCTTAAACTAACCTAGGTTCATCCCAAATCACACCAACAAAGCCCAAGATACTAGACATACAAGGTTTTATCCTTGCTGGAAACAACTACAAAGAATATGATATATCACTCACGGTACCTATGGGAGATACAGGAACGATGTTTTTACAGTGGTGAAGGGGGTCTTCACCACACAAAACATCAACACACTAACTCTGACAATTAAGGATTTGTGATAGTGCCATAGAGAAATATCCACGGTAGAACCATATTTAGAACATTATGATTAATCAGTATTACGTTATTCCATTCGGTCATTCATCCATAGCTATTCATCCATGAGTTGAAAATTAACCAAAAAATAACACAAAACACATCATACACAGAATACATCAAAATTTAACATGGAAACCCAAGATTGGAAAAACCACAAAAGCACTCACTTATTATATAGATTCGCAACTCAAATGCCTTAAGTTTTTGCACACAACTTACAAACATCCCTCATCATCTCTATTACATAATATTTGAACACACATCCTTCAAACATCTCTCATAATATCTATTACATCATATTTGGGCACACATCCTACAGATTGATCCCCTAACTAGTGACTCAGCTTAATCTTCGACAAAAAATTACATTAATATTTGAAAATTACAAAAACTTAATCTTTCTCACCCAAAACTAGCTAAGCACAAAAATATCAACCCATTACATATTTATAGGCTCTTCTGGTAATTTTTACAATCCATGTCCACTACCCAATACCATAAATGTAAGTGGGAAAACATGCTAACTAACTAACCAACCTTTCAGTTGGATTACATCAAAATGATTAAATTTCCTTAATATTCACATGGATCTCTGGGATTTACCGCTTCCTTGATCATCTCATCATAGTTTTGTTCATACTTCGACCAAATTCCAAAACTGGTACCAAATTTTCCAAAATAAACCTAGGGCCAACAGTCCCTCAACACCCCCATGTGGCTCGTACTAAGCCACTTCACACTGAAAGTGTTGGTGTGTTTAACTTCGACCGAAAGTACTAGTATACTTTCCTCACTTCCTCGAGCCATCAATGAACATCTTATTTAATCTTGGTGACTTTTTAAACAATTTTAGAACTAATAAGTTCTAAACTTCCCATATTAGTAGCTACCAAATATAGCTTGACTTCTTCATGAACTGGACCAATGGTCATAGTAACTTACTTTTCATCCACTTGTAACTCTACAACATGAGATGTTCATCTTTGTTGTTGGGTCCATAGTTTATTAACATGCTATTTTAATACTATATGCTCAACAACCCTGCTCATAATCTCAACTAGTGGTAGATTCCTTAATGAAATTCACAGAGTATCCAAACTTTGTTCTACTGTGCTAAGTTTTTCATTAATACCCTGTAGGTCAACGTCCTCCAATAGGGCTCCCCCAAGCCTTGGAAACCTCCTCATACACCTGGGAATAATAATATTTGGATTCCTTAATGACTTGAGAATCCCCTTGATCATGCGTCTATCATCGTTCCACTACTTCAGGTGAGATATTGGGCACTATCTTAGCCTCAATATCAACAATTTTTTGTCAGAAGTCGGTGACAACTTCCCCCAATTTGATTACCTTTTCTTTTGGAATCATTTAGGGTACACTCCAAAATTATGGAACTTATTTAAAACATTAAACTAACCTGGTTTCATCCCACATCATACCAACAAAATCCAATATATCGTCCCAACAAGAATTTATTCCTCTCGACAACACCTAGAGAGTAGATGAGGTATCCCATGAGGTTCCTATGGAAATTGCAGGAACCAGGTTTCCGTAGTGGTGAAGGGAATATTTTCCACACAAAACATTGAAAAACTAACTCTGACAACTAAGGAATTGAGACAACAACACAGATAAATATACACAACATAACCATATTCAGAACATTATGATTAATCAGTACCATGTTATTGCATTCCACCATTCATCCATAGTTTTCATCCATGCATCAAAAATTAACAAAAATCAATCACAAAAAATAAATCATACACATAAGACACATGGATTTAACATGGAAAACCATGTTATTGGAAATACTAACCTTCTACAGACAGAAGTTGTTTCCCTAGTATGAAATAGCCTAAGCTAGAACAAATGAGTAACAACAATGAGAAGCACTTCCCCTAAGATTTATAGATTCTTGGAATGGATTCTTTTACCTATCATACAATGTGATGTTCCAATACTTTGGAAAGATAGATCTCCAATGGTTCACCTGCATGAAACACAATGAAAGCACATACAAGATCAAATTACCAAGTACGATCTATAATCCTATGTTGATGACTAAGGAATTCAACAATGAAACAAGTGATCAATACACAATATGATTCATGGGAAAGGAAATTTCATTGCATGAATGGAATAAGAGAGATAAATTACAACCAAGAGCCTTAGTTTTGTGAAGCCTCTTCTCAAGTGAGATCTTACCTCCAAAGATTCAAACTTGTCCACCTAGTGCCCACTCTCCTTGGCTAGATTTGGCCAACATTTTGCTATTGTAGCATAATATTCCTCCTTTTATCCATGGGGCATGATCCAAGATTTATAGCCATGCAAGGATAAGGATGGTTGAGATTATTATGGATGAGGTGTAGGGGAGATCCTACAAAGAGGGAACTCGATCCCAGGTGATCCAGGAGTCTAGGGATGAGGTTGTCACGAATCCAAGGTTCGAGAAGTTTCCTAAAACTTCTCTTTTTAGATTTTAAACTCGACCACCACTCTTTGTCAACTAATACAGAGCATTACCCATAGTGCACCACTCATTCTATTAATTCATGTGGTGGTGGCACTTCTTTTTTCTCATGGAAAATATATTTTACGCATTGGGGTAACGTACATTCACCACAAGGAAAGTGCGGTGGTGGACAAAGGCATGAAATCACTGATCCTAGTCCAAATTCAACCTCATAACTTGTGGATTGGAGGAAAGTTCTAATGTTTGGTTCTTAGTATATGATGATGATGAGAAATATGTTTAACAAAATTCTTCCCAAAGGATGAGGCTAGAGGGATATGATAGCTGAAGGATTAGGTGAAGGATTTGTCAGAGCAAGTTATCACTTCGAGGAAATATTTCACTAATCAGAGATATTCATCAACGAAGATCATTCTGTAGTACATCAAAACTATGATTAATATCTATATCATTCTCATGATGGTTAAATAATCATGGTTACCATAATACAGCGTAGATCCATGAGAAGAAGACTCAAACTTGGACATAGCTACCAAACATATAATGTAGATCTATGTCATACAGATGCAGATTTGAGCACAACGATGACCATACAAATGTGGATCCATGCAAGGGCTCATACAAATACTCCATTGGATCCTGGGGAAAGCAATGAATGCTTAACAAATACCCAGGGTCTTCGTCTCATCTTCAACAAAGTACGATTCTATGCATGTGATTACAATGTATTGATGTTGAACATCATAGAAACCACTTGATTATTGGTCAATGATGAGAATCGTTAACAAGTGTGAGGAAGATCACCATTGATGTCGATGATTCCCAAGGTACCTTGGTACATTCTCCCGAATGTGAATAGATGATTTGATGTCGAACACTCAGTTGAACCTTTCAATCAAAGGTTAATGATGTAAACCTATATCAAAAGTGAGCAAATTTATCATTGATGCATACAGATCTCAAGGTACTACTTTGTTTCTAAGACTAGTTCCTGGATGATGAGATGAAGTCGACAGGAATATTCACGTCGAAGGAGCGCCTAATGAATCCCACATCGATGACATGAAACCTGGAACAAAGTTATAGAATTTGAGTATGACATAACCATAGGACTGACTTACAAGTAACCAACACAAAGGTATTTTTGACTATAGATACAAAATCTCAACATGATTTTCCTTGGAACATAGGGAGGCACAAATGAAGACTTGGTAGCATTGACGTGACGAGGTGGATACCAAGACATAATGCGACAACGAATGATGCATTCTTCAAAATACTCAAAGGAGTAACATGACTTATGAAAGTGGATCGATTTAGAAGCAAGATGGAATACACAATTTTCCCAAATGAAATGTAGGAGATTTCCATGTTCAAAGGTGACTACAAACTACCATTATTGCAATTCAAATGTGGTTCCCTTCCCTTACTTTCCCCATCATGATTTATGAGTGCCTCTTTTCATTTTTACGAGTTCAATGAGGGGAACACACACTCATTGTATCTTATCATACGATAAGTCCATTCTCACATGTTTTACGAACCTAAGAAAGGAGGGGTTCATTGCCAAATAGGGTCTCTTAGTGTTTAATTTAACAAGTCCATTGAAAGTAAACTCAGTATCATTCATGTTTAGAGAGTCTGAAGGAAATGGAAGATAACTACAAAAGGTCCTTTTTCCTACAATTAAGTCTCTGAGGCATGAAAAAGTATAAAAAAATACCTTACAGAACTCTTCTAGTCGATGACTAGAGTATTCCTTTTTCGTAATTTAGTCAATCTGAACCGAAAAAGGGGTAAGCTACCATCAGAAAGACAACTATTTAGGTCCTTTTACGAGCATGAAGAAGACAAGTTCACTCGACAATCTTTTCACATTTTAGGAGTTTGAAAAGATATTAAATAAGACTCTATTAGGGTTTTATTTTCATGAAAAGGAATTTAACGATCCTAAAAAAGAATTAAAACTTGACTCAGAAATTTAGTACTAGGTTTAATGAGCACGACTAATATTTCAAAAATAGTGCTCAAGAGCTTTTTTCTGTTTTGTGTGAGGACAAAAAAAGTAAAAAATAAACTCATTCATAACCAAATAATCAATTTCTCCATGCCTTGCAAGCTTCAAATGACCATTAGACTCCAAAAATATTAAAAACTACGCTTTATAAACTATTTGAGGGTAAATATTTAACAAAATAATTAAAATAATGAAATAAAACCTAAAAATATTTGAATAAAAACTAGTGAATAGTGAAAAAGATTTATTATTTTCATTTTTACCATTGGCAAGTATTTTGAACCATTTAGGGTGTAGATTTTAGACGAGGATTGCGGAGTCATTAGTCCACCATTTTTAGAACCGTTAGTTCCAAGTAGATCCTAAACTCATTTCCAAGATTTTAATGGTTTCCTTTTTCCATTTCATGCTATTTTTAGGGTTTTGGGGGGATTTACCGAAAGAGAAAATGCACCCATTGGGTAACGTGCTTTTCCTTTCCAGGACAGGCGGTGCCCGAGTGACACCGCACATTCTGCTATAAAAAAGGGTGATGGCACCACTCTATCCTAAAGGGATATAGGGGGTTCCACAAACTACCCTAGAATGTGGTAAAAATAGGCCAAAAGAAGAAATCTTAATTATTTCAAATGATGTTGGTATTGTGGATACTTTGCATGGGTGTGGGATCTTGAAATTATTCAACGTGACCAGCATGAGGTCACTAGTAAAGCTACTGGAGTACATTGTCATGACATGGAATCCTGAACAACAGTATTTTGACATAGTGGTTTACGTTTTGACATTGGAAGTAGAGGATATCTACTTACTTACATGTTTAACATGGCGGGGAGCACTCATTTCATTGATAGGTCCTCGTGGTGGGGAAATCACCACACATGGTATTATTTATCGTAGCTGCTTCCTAGGTACACAAATGTGTAGAAATTTCCCATCAATGATGTCAAAGATATTCCTCTGTGTACAATACTCTTCACCATGCAATGCATATCAGGGAGCCAAGCAAATCACGGAGCTTCTTGTGCACATATTCTCTATTCCATAGAGGTAATGGATCCCACGGTCTTCAACTAGGAAGAAGCCCTACTTTTTACTCTAAAGGAACAACTAAATAAATGTCAGTGAGGAGAGGTTAAGTAGTTTGGTTATGACACTATCTTCGTGTCTTTTTTCTTTGAGATAGTACTACACCTGAGGCCATAAGTTTCCTTCCATGAGTTCAGGGAATGGGGCCCTCATATGCTGCGTTGGGAGGAGATCATGGCCTTCCATGGTGGCAGAGGCTCTAGGGTAAATTATGGGACTGTGTTCTTCTCATGGTTAGATGATCAAATCCTCATGATTTAGGACTACAAGTATACCGGTATTGACTTCCGGGGAGATCCTGATATGGCCCTACTAGTAGATTCCCAATGGGGTGATATGGGTAAGTGATACAGTAATGTATTGATGTTTTCATATTTTATGTTTTTATGATTTTTATGTATGTTAACGAGGCCTATCTTTCTCATCTAGATGTGGGATAGACACGACCTATGGGCTTATCTCCCATTGACAGGAGAAAAGGGGCCCTATTTTTTCATAGAGGAGATGATGATATGACCAATCTCGAGGATAACCTCAGCTAGTTGAAACTAGATATCTTGTACATCACTGTGTATGACCTCCCTAGGAGGTAATAGAGAAACACACTAGGAGTGTCAGGGTGCTATGAACGCTTGCTACATAGAGTGGCAAGGGATTTCATCTACTATCATGAGCACCACTAGGGTCCCACAAGATGTAGACACTAAAAGCTATCCAACTTTAGTATTTTCTGTTGTTTTGTATATCTAGAAGCCAACGTGTTTCAGTCGGGATCTTGAGACCACTTTTTGTAAAACAAAATTGATATACACACACACACACTTATCGGTGACCTATCTGTTTTCAATCATGGAATGATATTTATATGAGTTGTATGTCTTTTTAGTGTTTATGTTTTTTTACAATGAACCATATCTTTTACTTATCAAATGTTATGTATGAGAAATATACTAGTCCAACATGTAGTTTTCTAATGAATCTACAAATGTATTACAAGATCTAGGAATATGTTGATAAGTAATAGTCTCAAATGACCTTTCCAAGAAACGTACTCTTCGAAAGAGACAAAGAAGAACTGGTTTTGAATGTCATAAACATGATATAAATGAGAAACCATGAGCTAAGAGTCCATCAAGACTATAAAATGATCAATGTCTCAAGATGCATCTTTGGTTAACAAACCTATCACCACATGGTACTTGGCAATGTTATTGGTGGATGGACCTATACAAACTACACCTCAACTAACTAGGTCATGGGATTGGGAATATAATACCTAGGTGGCTGAAGCAAGGTTTAGATTGTGATGGCAAGCACCATCATCAAAACCTTAGAAGGCCATTTGATCTGCAGAATCAAAACATGGGATAAACAACATTGACAAGAACTCAAAGCCATATTAAAATAACAAAACCACACTAAAATTCAAAAAATGTACATATATACAAGGCACTAATGCAGAAGATATCTCAATCATAGTACCTTTTCAAGCACAACCCATTGCGTGGTTTCCCAAAAGGTATCCCATCATAATCAACAAGCTCATAGACCCTGTTATCTCCTAAAATAAATTTATTTTTCGTAAGTCCTCTCAGAGAAATTTATTTTTGATAGTGATGAATATTTAAGGTCATATTATGAAATATTTTGGGGTGACTAACAAGGTGGGAATATCTGATGTTCTGTTTTTTAAGAAAAATTGAAAGTTTTAGCTTTCGGTGGATTAGGCAAGTTTTTCAACAACTGATTAGCCACCAAAAAGCTCACCTTTCGGTAGCTAATAGTTTTTAACGCATGACCATGTTAACCATCGAAATCCTACTAATCATGTTTTTTATGAAAGTTTCGAAAAAGGACTTTTGGTGGCTTAGGTGAGCTTTCCAACAGCTCATTAGCCACCGAAAATCCTTGGATTCGGCAGCTTAGTGAGTGTTTCAGGAATACCTTAACCACCAAAAGAAAATGAAATACATTTTTGGAAAGAGAAACTTTCAGTTGCTTAAGAGAAATGACCAGTGGTTCATTAGCCACCAAAATCCCCACTTTCGATAGTTAACGAATTAAACCCTAAGTGCTCTTAACTGTCGAAAGGGCCAAAAAGGGAAAATGGTTATTTTCCCATCAAAATCAGATTCATCAGCATGAGGCATGGCATATATAACATGATTAACCACTGAAAAGACCTGGGGACTACAGTGAATCATCAAACTGATGGTTAAGAGGTCGTTATTATTCTGACATAAGTGATGGAAATCTAAAACCCTATACTACCCTCCATCTATCTCACGACTACAGTAAACCTCCACAAAAAACTAGGTTCAACTTAAAAATGATTACTAGGTTGCATGTCTCGTAGATATCACCAAAACCTATCATAATCTCACTCGAGCACCTATCAAGTGGTTAACCCCTCAGAATCAGTGCCATACCTTCAGTACACTCCACATTTGTTGCATGCATCCTTACTACTCAAGGACACCTCTAAAAACCTGCCCCCTAATCTCTTCCACATAATTTCAATTTCAATTTTTGCAGGTACTCAGAAGCACAATTTAGGGATGAAGAAAGGAGGACCTGCTCTCAGGAAAGAACTAGGAACATCAACTATCTAGAATCACATCCAGAAGTCTGCATTTCTTCAAATATGCAGGATGTTACAGATTTTGTGGGAAAATCCAAGGTTCACACCAGCAGGTTTCAAAATCATTTTCCCTTTCTTTTGATGGCTCAAGGGAACTGATAGGAAAGGAATAATTCTTAGTGTATGAAACCCTAATTATAGAGGTGACAGAACTCCCAAGAACTGGGGAGAAGTGGTTTAAGACCATCATTACTAAAGATGTGGAGTTCAGATCATATTTAAAACTTGAACACAGAGATATTGTATGGAAGAAGAGTGTTCCATCTACCTGGCTAGAGGAGAGATGGAAACAATTATTGAAATCAATTTGGGTGTACATTACCTATGAAGGTAGGTACAATAGGGCCATGATGTATCACTTCAAGCTGATGAACCATTTTACAGGAAGGAGCCCCTTAAACCTACCCTTCTACCTCCACAAGAGCTTGGAAAATATGGCACACCAGGTGAAGGCCCAGCCCACCAAAATCGCAAGAAGACTATCTCACCATGGCCTAATACAACTTATTGTCCAAGAATTGTTGCAAAGGAAAAATATAGCCTAGAAATATTTTCTATTCTGGAATGAATTTGAAATAGGCCTACAGCCAGAAGATAAAGGAAAGTTCTCTTCCAAGAAATCCACCACCCCCAGGAGTGGAAAAAGGAAAAGGAGGGCTATCTCACCTATAACAGTGGATCATCCTTCTCCCACTACTAAAACCAACCAAGCTAAAAAAACCCTAGACATTAGTGAAAAAGAGAAGGAGGTCACAACACAAAGTGGAAATATCCTAAACTTACCTTACTCAGACTCAGAAGAAGAAAGGGAGGAGGAAGCTAACCTAGCAGATTAGGTTGTAGTAGAAAATGAAGAACTTCCATCACCCACACCAAAAGAAGACTAGGGTGAACCAATGGAAAATGATTCCTCTAGAAATACCATGCCACAAAGAGTCAACCAGTTGCTGAGGCAAGTATATGAACTGGAATTTTTAGAGAGAGAGATAAAAAGAAATAATGCAGTGCTAACCAAGAAAAACACTCAATTGAATAATTCCCTTCTAGAAATGAAAGGAAGGTATTTTTTTCTGCAAAAAAGGAATAAGAGGTTTATGAAGGAAAACACCAGGTTTTATAGGATGATCAGGCTTCTAAGGATGTAGGTGAAGAATTCCAAATCAAACCCTAGCTCTGAAACTCACTTTGCACTAGAAACCCTAGTTGAGGCAGCAGTGAGCCTTCAGAATCCAGAGGCAACATAGGATGTAGATGTGTTTCCAAAACTTATGCATGCTGAAGGAGTGCCAGCAGATCAACAAGAAAGCTGAAAGGGTATGCTTGGGAAGTTGATTACAATTTTGTAGAAACATGGCTTTTGGTGGCTTAGGCAGATGCAGCAGCGGTTCATTAGCCACCGAAAGCAGAGCTTTCGGCATCTAACAGACCCAGGATTGGGCTTCCTTAACCACCGAAAGAAGAAAATGGGGTAGAAAGATGTTTTGGCACACAGAACTAGTTTTTTTGAATATAACTATCTCATGGATGAAATATAAGGATGAACTTTGCTGATAAACACCATTGGGGGAAGTCTGTTACAGTTTTGAGGTTAAAATCAAGGAGAAAAGGGTCACACACCCTACCTATTTTTATACCAACAGTGGCTCATCTATCAGATGACACATTATAGCTCTACTTCAATACTCACTGCATTAATCAAAGAGTTCAATGAGTGAACAAGTGTTAGAGTTAGATAGACTAGTAGTTAAATTAGGGTTTCTAACCTAATTTTCCAAAAAACATTTATGTTATCTATTTTTAGTAAAACAGATCCAACTTTTTAGGATCTGAATATTTTTGTAAAGGCTATAAATCCTAAGACTTATTTGAAACAAGGGTTCAACTTAAGGGAACTTTTGACAATTATTATTATCAAGGTTCTCATATTGCTCATGACCTAATATAAGCTCTTTTTCTATCATATGTTCAACTTCCATTTATTTTATGTTCTGTGCTTATGCTTAAATGTTTTGTTCAGGTTTTTTAATTTTATTTGATGTTTGATAGTGGTCATCCTATCTACATGTTGATGATTTGAATTCAAGTACTTTCCTTGTTATGATTAGCCATTTATATATAATTCTTTTATGTATGAATATGCTAGCATAATAAGTTCTCCATCTTTTCACCCTATTATCAAACCTCTGAATAGTGGCAGTTAGAAGCCTTATCTTTGATTGAGTTTCATGCATGTCTTGATAGTTTGAGGTTCTATAGGTCACCTGACTTGATCCATTTAGAAAACCATAAAAGAATTTAAGTTACCAGGCATCCTCGAGCTACAATCTAGAGGAGTTTCCTGGAGTGAAAACAAATTGGCATCATTTCCAAGGAGAGGAGATTGAAGCTCAGCTTCCCAGGGAGACAACATAGATCCTACTTTGATGATAGACAAAGTATGGACACTATTTTTTGTTGTAATCATCTATCTGGTGAATCCATTGGAATAAGGTGGCTTCAAGAAGACCAAGCACCAGAGCAAACCCTCAAGGGCCACCGGTAACACTTGTTTTAGATCCAGAAGAGATTCTAAGAAGAGATAGGGATTCACTCAGAAAGACCTCCAGAGCTGCAAGGGAAGCCACATCAAGTATTTCAAGAGGTTTATATGTTGTTATATCAAATATACCTCCATTTCAATCTCTTCCCGCTGAAACATATAATTCTCGGGAATTTATATTTGAATCAGAAAATTTTAGGGTTGAGGAATTTTCAAGCACTGTTGCTTGTCTAGGTCCAATCCTTGGTGACTCCACTGAGATAAATACACCTCGAATACTCTCTCAGCTACTATCCACACCAGCAGAATCTTCTTCTACCATTTCCATACCCTTTTCCAACATGGCTGCCCCTATGCCTACTGGAGATTATCTCAAATACATGCCTAAATTTACTGGAGAGGGAGATTTCACAGCTGAAGAACACCTAGAAGCATTCTACAGTTATGTTGAGAAGATAAACATAGAACATGAAGTTGTGTGGACTAGGGTTTTTCTGTAAATCCTAGATGGCCAGGTTAGAAAGTGGTTCAAAGAGCTACCTGATGGATCAAATATAGAAGGCATTGAATCCCTAGATGACATATATTTGAAGCACAGAGGGGAGAAAAGAGACCACCATTATTATATCACTGAGTTTAGAAATATGAATAGGGAAAATGGTGAGTCTGTTTCTAACTTTACCAAAATATTTAACAAGATGTTCAACAAGATCCCTACTGAGATCAAGCCCACTGACACCTCAGCCAAAATCACCTATGCCAATGCCTTTGATTCTGTGTTCTGCCTCCTACTCAGATAAAGAAGATCTGTTTCCCTATCACTCATGCAGGATGTTTCCCTAGAGGTAGAATCTAACATCGTTGCATCTCAGAAGGTTGAGGGAAAGATAGATAGGAAGAAGCAGCCCACAGATCCTCTTGGGGCTTCTTCATCAAAGAACAAAATTGACAAGATGGCCAAAATGTTGGATAGTTTGACTATTGAAATGTCCAGGCTAAAAGACCGAGGGAAAATACCTATGAGGGGTAAAGGGCCAAATGATTTTACTCCTAGAAACCCTAATTTTGTTCCTTACTGAAGAAATAACCCCCCAACTCAAATCCTTCAAAGGGATAGGAATCAGGTTGAGGATCAAAGAATCAGAGCCCCGTTTCAGAATGTTGTAGTAGAAGAAGAACCAGACTTCACTCAAGAAGAAGGAGAGGTAGAATACAACATCAAATGTATGGAGTATGAAGTTTATTACTCCTTCTTAACAAAAGAAAACTATGAGGACACCCTAATGAATGATCAAATCATGGAAGAATCTCTGTACCAGGCAGATGATCAGGAGGGGTATAATTTGAGATCTAGGTTTGTTTCTCCCCCTAAGAAGAATACTGTACCTGCAAAGCAGCCTACTACTCCAGCTAAGAGGATTGTTGTTCCACCCAAGAAGATGGCTGCCACTCCAAAACAACAGCAAAGGCCATTGCAACCATCATCTCATGATCCTATTCAACTCAAAGTCACACCACAAGAGGTAAGAACTTTTGACAAGTTGTCCTATGCTTTCAATCTTGATTCATAAATCCAGACGTTAAAATTCCCTTTTCCCTTGATAGAACTGATGAAGAATGAGGCCTTAAATACATCCATACTGAAATACCTTCAGCCAAGGACTCCCCTAGATGCTGACTTTGTGAACTTGTAAGATGATAAGCCCACAATAATCCTAGTCCCTATGATTGAAGAGCTAGATGAGTCTTTCCCACCTTTCTACATATCTCTGAATATCCATGATAAAATCCTTCATAACTGTTTGTTGGACATAGGAGCTTCCCATAACCTAATGCCAAACGTTGTGATGGATGAGCTTGGCCTCAGCATTACAAAACCCTACCATGATCTATTCTCATTTGACTCCTGGAAGGTCAAATACTTGGTCCTCATCAAAGACCTTGCCATAAACCTCTCCCAGTTGCCTTGAAAAAGCATAGTGATGAACATAGTGGTAGCTGATATCCACCTAAGTTTGGACTCCTTTTGTCTCTCTCATGGAGTAAAAGGCTAGGTGGTACCCTTCAAATGGACCTCACATATGCTACAATTCCAATGTTTGGAGGGGAGAACAAGAGACTCTACAAAGAGAACCAGTTCACCTATATGATCAGTAATGCCAAGAACCTTGTAAAACATCCAATATATGCAGTAGACAAAGACTTTGGGTCATGCATCTTGTAGATAGATGATTCCCAGCCAACATCCATATAGCTTACAAAGCCCATCATTCAAAATCCTAAATAAATAACCACCTTAGTTTGGAGCATGTTTTTTGATGGGGCTAGTACTCAAGCCTCAGCAGGTGCAGGAATAGTCTTGATTTCTCCTTCCAAGGAAACCATACATTTGTCTTATAAGATGGATTTCAATACTACTAAAAACATAGCATAATATGAATAATTGTTGTTAGGGGTGAAGGCTACGAAGGAAATGGGGATCATGTGCATAAAGATATTTGGATATGCAGATCTCATCATACAGCAGGTCAACAACACCTTGCAAGCAAATAATGTTAGACTGAAGGCTTGCAGGGATGAGGTATGGAAACTTAGGGACTCCTTCATGTTTTTTGAACTCTCATATATACCTAGGGCTATGAATCACTTGGATAATTCCCTTGTTGTATCTACAAGTCTGCTTGTTTCCCCTTTACCTCCGAAGCTAAGCTATGATATCCAAGTCAAGTACATGCCATCCCTACCTGATAATGTGAAATTTTGGAAGGTATTTGAGAATGATTATGAGATCAGCAAATTCCTCCAGGTAGTAGATGAATTTTCCGATAGGCACATTGATCAAGAAAACCTAAATATGGAAGAATCTCAGAGGCTAAAGTTAAAAGATAAAGTAGGTGATCAAAAAATTGTTTAGTTACCTAGTAATTATATACCCCAAGGTATGGTACCCTTGGAGTATATCTTTGATCATAATGATGTCCCTTTAAAACCTGCCAAAAAGGAGAAATATCCCGCTATCCAAGAGCATTTACCCAAAATTCATAAATATGTCCACTTAATTGATTGCTTATCAGGGGTCCAAATTTTGTAGCCTAATGAAATATTTTGCTGATATCTTTGCCTGGGAATACAGTGACCTAAAAACCTATGAAACTAGTATCATCCAACACAGGATTCCCCTGGAGAAGGATACCATCCCTTTCAAACAGAAGCTCATCAGGAAAAAATCAAGACTATTTTTGACAAAAGGGCAAAAGTGGACAACTTTCATGTTGGAGTTTGGGTCCTCAAGTGGGATACTGTCAGGAAAGACAAAGGAAAGCATGGAAATTTTGACTCTTTATGGATAATCCCTTTTGTGATAGCTCAAATGCAGCAGAACAACACCTCCAAGTTGCAAAATCTGGAAGGAGAGGAGGTGTTTGATGGCCCAATAAATGGGCGATTTCTAAAACTCTATTTCACTTGAGGCTTTGAGGCGTTGTTATTGTAAAATATTAGTTAGTAGATTGTTTTTTCTTACAAATAAAATCCATGCCCAATGGAAAAGTAGAAGATAGGTTTAGTTCTTGTTGTTTTTCAGGAAAGGCATTTTGGTCTAGGGTTCTTGGGAACTCACAGGAAGGTTCCCATCCTCGAGTGGGAGCCAGATGTTATCTCCTAAAATAAATTTATTTTCAGTAAGTCCACTCAGATAATTTATTTTTGATAGTGATGAGGATTTGAGGTCATATTATGAAATATTTTGGGGTGACTAATAAGGTAGGGATATCTGATGTTCTATTTTTTAAGAAAATTCGAAAGTTTTATCTTTCGGTGGCTTAGCTGATTTTTTCAACAACTCATTAACCACCGAAAAGGTCACCTTTCGGCAGCTAATAGTTTTTAACGCACGACCTTGTTAACCACCAAAAGCCTGCTGATCACATTTTTTATGAAATTTTGGAAAAAGGACTTTCAGTGGCTTAGGTGAGCTTTCCAATAGCTCATTAGCCACCGAAAAGCCTTGGTTTCGGCAGCTTAGTGAGTGTTTCCAAGAATACCTTAACCACTGAAAGCAAATGAAATATGTTTTTGGAAATGGAAACTTTCGGTGGCTTAGGAAAATAGACCAATGGTTCATTAGCCACCAAAAGCCTCGCTTTGAGTAGTTAACGAATTAAACCCTAAGTGCTCCTAACCACTGCAAGGATTGAAAAGGGAAAATGGTTATCTTCCCATCAAAATCAGATTCGTCAACATGAGGCATGGCATAATATAGCATGATTAACCACTGCAAAGATTAGGGAACTACAGCGAATCATCAAACTTATGGTTAAGAGGTCGTTATTATTATAACAAAAATGATGGAAATCTAAAACCCTAGACTACCCTCCATCTGTCTCACGACTGTAGTAAACCTCCACAAAATGCCAGGTTCAACTTAAAAATGATTACTAGACTATCTATCTCATAGATATCACCAGAACCTATCATCATCTCACTAGAGCACCTATCGAATGTTTAACCCCTCAGAATCAGTGCCATACCTTCAATACACTCCACACTTGTTGCATGCATCCTTACTGCTCGAGGACACCTATGAAAACCATCCCGCTAACCTCTTCCCCAGAATTTGAATTTCATTTTTTGCAGGTACTCAGAAGTACAATTTAGGGATGAATAAAGGAGGACCTGCTCTCAAGAAAGAACTAGGAGACATCATTTATCTAGAATCACATCCAGAAGTCTGCCATTTCTTCAAAGATGCAAGATATTACAGATTTTGTGCGAAAATCCAAGGTTCACACTAGCAGGTTGCAAAAGAATTTTCCCTTTCCTTTGATGGCTCCAAGGCACTGATATGAAAGGAAGAATTCTTAGTGGATGAAACCCTAATTGCAGAGGTGACAAAACTCCCAAGAACTGAGGAGAAGTGGTTTAAGACCACCATTACTAAAGATGTGGAGTTCAGATCATATTTAAAACCTGAACACGGAGATATTGTATGGAAGAAGAGTGTTCCATCCACCTAGCTAGAGGAGAGATGGCAGCAATTACTGAAAGCAATTTTGGTGTAAATTACCTATGAAGGAAGGTACAACAAGGCAATGATGTATCACTTCAAGCTGATGAACCATTTTATAGGAAGGATCCCCTTAAACCTACCCTTCTACCTCCACAAGATCTTGGCGGAGATGGAACACCAGGTGAAGGACCAGCCCACCAAAATCGTAGGAATACTATCTCACCATGGCCTAATACAACTTATTGTCCAAGAATTGTTGCAAAGGAAAAATATAGCCTGGACATATTTTCTATTCTGGAATGAATTTGAAATAGGCCTACAGCCAAAAGATAGAGAAATGTCCCCTTCCAAGAAATACACCACCCGCAGGAGTGGAAAAATGAAAAGGAGGGTTATCTCACCTATAATAGTGGATAAACCTTCTCCCACTGCTAAAACCAACCAAGCTAAAAGAAACCTAGAATTCAATGGAAAAGAGAAGGAGGTCACATCACAAAGTAGAAATATCCTGAACGTACCTTACTCAGACTCATAAGAAGAAAGGGAGGGGGAATTTAACCTAGCAGAGCAGGTTTTAGCAGAAAATGAAGAACTTCCATCACCCACACAAAAAGAAGACCAGGGTGAACCAGTAGAAAAGTCTTCCTTCAGCAATCCCAGGTCACAAAGACTCAACCAGTTGCTGAGGAAAGTATATGAACTGGAAGTTTTAGAGAGGGAGATAAAAAGAATTAATGCAGTGCTAACCAAGAAAAACACTCAATTGAATAATTCCCTGCTAGAAATGAAAGGAAGCCATTTTTTGCTAAAAAAAATGAATCATAGGTTTATGAAGGACAAAACCAATATTTATAGGATGATTAGGCTTCTAAGGTTGTAGGTGAAGAATTCCAAATAAAACCCTAGCTCTCAAACTCACTTTGCACTAGAAACCCTAGTAGAGGCAGTAGTGAACCTTCAGAATCCAAAGGCAGCACGTGATGTAGATGTTTTTCCAAACCTTATGCAGGATGAAGGAGTGCTAGAAGATAAACAACAAAGCTGAAAGGGGATGCTTTGGAAGCTGATTAAAATTTTGCATAAACAAGGCTTTCAATGGCTTAGGCGGATCCAACAACGGTTCATTAACCACCGAAAGTAGATCTTTCAGTGGCTAACAGACCCAGGATTGGGCTTCCTTAATTATTGAAAGCAGAAAAGGGTGAAGAAAGATGTTTTGGCACACAAAACTAGTTTTTTCAAATATAAGTATCTCAAGGATGAAATATAAGGATGAAATTTGTTGATAAACACCATTGGGGGAAGTCTGTTCCAGTTTTGAGGTTAAAATCAAGGAGAAAAGGGTCACAAACCCTACCTGTTTTTTACCAACAGTGGCTCATATATCAGATGACAGGTTATAGCTCTACTTCAGTACTCACTGTAGTCATCAAAGAGTTCAATGAGTGGACAAGTGTTAGAGTTAGATAGACTAGTAGTTAAATTAGGGTTTTTGACCTAATTTTCCAAAAAACATTTATTTTATCTATTTTTATTTAAATAGATCCAACTTTTTAGGATCTGAATATTTTTTTAAAGGCTATAAAGCCTAAAACTGATTTGAAACTAGGGTTCAACTTCAGGGACCTTTTGACAATTATTATTATAAAGCTTCTCATATTTCTCATGACCTAATATAAGCTCTTTTGCTATCATATGTTTAGCTTCCATTTCTTTTATGTTCTATGCTTATGCTTGAATTTTTTGTTCAGGTTTATTCATGTTATTTGATGTCTGATAGTTGTCATCCTATCTACATGTTTATGATTTGAATTGCAAGTACTTTCCTTGTTATGATTAGCCATTTATATATAATTGTTTTATGTATGAATCTGCCAGCATAATAAGTTCTCCATCTTTTCACCCTATTATCAAATCTCTGAACAGTGGTAGTTAGAAGCCTTATCTTTGATTGATTTTCATGCATGTCTTGAGAGTGTGAGGTTCTATAGGTCACCTAACTTGATCCATTTAGAAAACCATAAAAACATTTAAGTTACTAGGCATCCTCGAGCTGCAACCTAGAGCAGTTTCCTAGAGTGATAATAGACCCCTTTTTCTAAGAAAATACTCATAATAAAAGGACCATACCACATTGATTCAAGCTTCCCCTTCCAATTTTTTTCATGTTTATGATTGTAGGTAAGAACCAGGTCTCCTTCATTAAACACCCGAGGATGAATTGATTTACTATATTGAGCCTTGACCCATTTTTGTGCAACTCATTTATTAGAATTAATGTTCCATTGATCTTCAGGAAATGAGTGCAATTAGATTGAATTATTATGCAGTGTAAAGGAATGAATAATACCCACTGAACAAGAAAAATTTCACAAGAAATAAACAAGTATTTCTCAGTATAATTATAGTACAAACTTCATTAATCCCAGCAGTATACAATACTGTTACAGATAAGGGAATTCGAATGATGTGTATAGGTTTCAAATCCATCAACTTAATCTGACTTCATGGCTAACTAGAAGTGTCTAAATCACTATTGCGGCTAACTAGCTAGCTCCAGTTGTATAATTGAGTCTCTCAATCATTTATAATTAGTTAAAATAGTCTAACTGATGTGGTAGGTGAGAAGTAGGTGACAATAGGAACCTTCCCACATGCAGCCATGCAAGAATGGTTCTAACTGAACTAGAGGACATCTAAGTGAAGCATAACTAATCTTAACTAGTCACCAACTACCAACAACTAAAGGAGGTTGGTGGCGACACTCCCAGTCTCTCCTAAATTGTAGGGATTGGTGTAGGAGGCGCATAAAATGATCCATGAATGTGCAATCAGTTGTAGTTAGCCTCTATCTATGTTCCCCACACTCCAGTGACTGGTATAAGTGGACCCAATGGTACTAGTGGACCTAATTGCACTGAGAGGTGCTCTACAGCTCAGTATGGGGGAGATCTTGTAACGTTGTAACGTTATGTAACGTTACGTAACGTTATTTTTATTAACAAAAAATTAATTTTCTAATTATAGGCCAAAATAAATGTCGGCCACAAAAACAATCTAATATGGGGGAGATGTTGTAATCTTCCTACCTAACAAAACAATAAAAAAGTAAAAATTTAATTATCGTAAAAAAAATATGCCGGTGAGGAAAAAAACACAATATGGAGGAGATGTTGTAATGTTCCGAACTAACAAAATAATAATAGATAACAAGAATTATCCGCAAAAAAATGTTGTCCTTGCACATGGTTTTAAAACCATTTGCAAGGCCTTCTAAACAACCCATGGTTTTATTGTACATGGTTTAGGAGGGCCTTGCACATGGTTTTTATTAAACCATGTGCAAGGCTTCCTAAATAACCCATGGTTTTATTGTATATGGTTTATGAGGACCTTGCAAATGGTTTTAAGACCATGTGCAAGGCCTCCTAAACAACCCATGGTTGTAGGAGGGCCTTGCATATGGTTTTAAAACCATGTATGGGGAAATGTTGTAATGTTCGTTCATAACAAAATAAAAAATAATAAAAAATAATATATGTTAGCCCTAAATAATATTAAATAATAATAATAAAAATATTATATGTGGACCTTAAATAAAAAGATTTGTCTTTTGGTTATTTGTCTTTTGGTTTGAATCAAATCAATGGATATCTAAGAAGAGGTTTGCACCTTGAGAGATTTGATCCCTCTCGGCGCTTAATAGAGCCTAGGATTTGGATCTACACTGGTAATAACTAAATGACTCCTAAGTTAGGAAAATATAATCTAATAGACCAGTTTGGACAATGAAGGATTATAAATCCTAACACCCCCCCCCCCGAAATCCTAACTAGGACAACTATAGACCCTAGAAACAAGGCCAAAATTCACCCATATACAAATGTAAAATAATTAAACAATTATGCTTACTAAACTGAGGAAATAGGGGAAATCCTCATGGGAACCCCCTGTCAAAATAAGCAGGATTAAGAAAATACAAGCTATATATAGAAGAGAGAAGCTTCCTCCTTAGAAAAGAACTTGCCAAAAATTTGTTGTAATTTGCAACACAATGTAGGAGTATGGTTCTTATGTGCGGTAGCATCCTGAAGCTATGCATGTGAACCTCTCGATGTCCTTCTGAACTGATGGATGTTTTTTTTTCTTCTATATGGAAGAGATATAGAATGATTGATTTTCTTCTTCTATGGGAAAATTAGTTGATCATTCGCTGTCATCATGTAACAGTTTCCTGAAACCTTGTTGTACCACTCTATAGCGAGCGGATATGTGTGTGAGAGAGAAACATGTTCATCTTGATACTGGGACCTAGCTCTCCTTCTGTCTTCTATATTCCTAGCACCATCACCAGCTGCAGCAACGATATTTTGATCCCATATAGGCTTAGGCCTTTGGTTTGGAATAGTTGGTTGATCTGGATCTAGAATCTCATGAGGTTCAACCTCAATACCAAGATCATGTTGATCTTGATCCTTTTCACCTGAATCTAAAATATGTAACAAATCATCATCATAAAAAGGTATTGGAAGAGTGGTTATACCATCTTGTGCTTCAAATGGTAGTGTATTACACAGGTGATCTTATTCAAACTGAACACTCCACTCAATGAAGCATTTCCTAGTTGCAACCTCCATCAACTTGTATGAATTTACATATTATGCATATCCCAGTAGTATGTATTTGCTTCTTTGGACTTGGAAGGCCTTTCTCTTATCAATGGCTATTTTGGCCCAAGCTTTGGAGCCAAAAACTATTAAGTGAGAGACATTGGGCTTATTCCTATGTGGTGCTTCGAATGCAATGGCCCCAACCATTCATTTATGAGGCACTCTATTATGTAAGTATGAAGAAAATTTTACAGCTTCTACCCAAAGAGGAGGAGGAAGATTCTTGGCATGGAGAAAAAATGTTGCCATCTCCTTCAGTGATCTATTTTTCCTCTCATCCACACCATTCTGTTGTGGCACATATGGAACTAAGTGTTCCATTCGAATCCCCTCTGATTCACAATAATGTTGGAACTCTCTTTTAATGTACTCTCCTCCTTTATTAGATCTTATGGACTTGATCTTTTCCTAAAACTATTCTCAACCATAGCTTTAAAAACTTTAAACAATTCAAAAACTTATGATTTATGTTTTATAAAGTAGATCCAGCAGAACCTAGACAACCATTAATAAAAGAAAGGAAATACCTGAAACCATTAATTGATGTTGTGGGAATTGGTCCTGCCACATCACTATGTATCAAATCAAGTATAGAGGAATCCCTACATGCCTTCCCAAATTCATACATATTCTCTGGATTCTTACCTACCAAGAAACCAAGACATACTCCATCGAAATTTTGGATGAGAGGAAAACCTTCAACTATTTTATCATTGTGGAGTTGGTGGAGATATTTAAAATTGAGATGCCCAAATATCTCATGCCATATCTTACTGATGTTTTTAGCATGAGTCAATAAAGTTGTAGGAGGTGAGATGGGGAAAAAATGTGAGAACTCATAAGCCTTAGTGCCATGATTAACAATACCTTTCTCTATGATCCTTCCAGTAGTTTTTTCTGTGATTTCAACTGAGTCAGATTCGAATGTAACTCTCTTGGGAGAGCCTATATGGGTCAGTTGATAAATAGACAACAAATTAGATGCAAGGTAGGGCACATAGAGAACATTTTTCAACTCATCATACTGTATTTTAACTGAACCTCTTCCTACTGCTAGAATTTGTGAGTCATCTCCCATGCGAATGCTAGGTCCTCTTGATAGTGTGAGGGTAGAGAAATATTCCTTCGAGGAAACCATGTGGTTGGATGCTCTACAATTAATCAAATAGGTTGTTGACGGAGTAAGGCCAGTCTTCAAGGCATGGCACCTCTCATGATATTCTATGTTTGGTCCACCATCAAAATTATTTGCTCCATGTGGAAGATCAATGTTGTTCTTTTCAAGGAGACTCGACAACTGGTCGATCGGCTTCTTCATACAGTGGCTTTTAGGATGAAAACCCCTCATACAATAAGGATACATTTTCTTTTCAAACTTTTTATTTCTCTTGGATCCCGAAGCTCTGTCAGAATACTTCTGACTCTCTTTTGTTTTTTAATCAGATTCTTTAGGCTCCTTCCCCTTGTGCCTCCCTTTAGCTTGCGCATTGGTAGAGTCCGGTATCATAAGATCTTGGTTCTTGGAATTTTGGAGGACTCCCATTCAGACCAACGTTTCTTTCTCCTATATTAAAGACTAGAGAAATCCATCAAGGGAAGGAATATTCCAATTGGGAATGGAAGCTCTTCCGGAATGGAAGGTAGAGACGAAGAAAGAATAATAGAACCAAGTTTGCTGAGCACTAAGAGCACAATTTGTTCATCCTTCCTCTCTATTTCGCATTGCTTACATTGTAGTGTAAGAGACTTGAATTTAGTAAGAAATTGCTATATGGTCTCGAAACTACTTGGATGCAATGATCTTAGCTCGTTCTCTAGAATGTGTCCCCAAATCTCATCTTGCTTTCCAAACAAGAATTCAAGCTTCTCTCAATCTTCTTTAGGATTCTTTCATCCCTTAAGACAAGAGAGGTGGTCTCTGGATATGTGACCATATAGGAAACCAAAGGATTCATCCAACCGGTTTAAGAACTTTTTTTTCTCAATAGGATGATGAGGTTTAGTCTCTCGGCCAATTTTCATCCTGTACATGCCAAGCTTGCGTGAGAATAGTTGCATATTTTCCCTCCAATAAACATAGTTGAAGGGTGTTAGGATTTGGGGTGATAAAGATTGATTCTCCATCAATTCTCCTTTTGATCAGTCAATTTATTCAATCAAGCTACCTAGCACCTGTAAGAAAAAACTGCAAATACAAAAACAATTCACACTATTTTAGAATCCAGCCTTCTATCTCGACATGTACACTTTTTCAGGGTCCGTCATGCCCTCATTGCCACTCTAAATGAATCCATGGTTAGCAAGGCAGTCTTTGCAGCACTTTTGTGGAAACCCAGCTACTTCTTGTGTATAATGGAGATCGGATAGACTCAAAGCTTTCCTGAGAAGGCTCTGATACAATATTAGAATTAATGTGCCATTGATATTCAAGAAATGAGTCAAATTATATTGAATTATAATGCAATGTAAAGGAATGAATAATACCCACCGAACAAGACAAATTTCACAGGAAACAGACAAGTAGCTCAGTATAATTACAATATAAACTTCATTAATCCCAGCATTATACAATAGTGTTACAAATAACAGAATTCGAATCATGTGGATAGGGTTTGAATTCACCAACTCAATCTGACTGCATGGCTAACTAGAAGTTCCTAAATCACTATCACACCTAACTAGCTAGCTCCATTTGTCTAATTCAATCTCTCAATCAGTTATAATAAGTTAAGCTAGTCTAACTGTTGTGGTAGGTGAGAAGTAGGTGAGAATAGGTTCCTTCCCACATGCATCCATGCAATACTGGCACTAACTAAACTGGAGGACATCTAACTAAATGTAACTAAAGCATAACTAAGCTTGACTAGTCACCATTTGCCAACAACTAAAGGAGGTTGGTGCTGACTCTCCCAGTGGCTCCTAAATTGTAGGGATTGGTCTAGGAGGTGGATAAACTAATGCATGAATGTGAAATCAATCGCAGTTATCCTCTATCTATGTTACCCACATTCTAGTGACTGGTACATGTGACCCCATTAGGACAAGTGGACCCAATGGTACTAGTGGACCCAATAATAACTAAACTACTCCTAAGTTAGGAAAATATAATCTAATAGACCAGTTTGGACAAGGAAGGATTATGAATCGTAACATCATTGGACAAGACAACATCTCATCGAGTCTCATTAAGGTTCAAAAGATAAAGGAAACGTTATTCTTAAGTAGAAGTGTTGCATAGTATCTCAACTTCAAGCTTTAGTGATGGAATTTCACACTCAATAGGTAGGACAACTTCCAATCTGTAGACTAATTGAAAATGGATAAAACCAGTCGTTATTTTGACTGAAATTTTGTAATCCCATAGTGCAAAAAAGATATTTAAGTTCCAATTGTATTTATAATCTCCAAACATCCTACAAAGCATAGTCTTCAAGACCTTGTTAATGGATTCAACTAGAAATTAGCTTGTGGATATTAAGGGGTCAAGTTTTCATGAGGAAAACCCAACTTGGTACTCAGCTCAGCCATAATCTGATTACAGAAATGAGATCCATGACCAGCTACTATGGCATATGGAACTACAAACCTAGCTATGAAATGATTAAATGGGAATATGGAGGAATTATTATCATCCTCTACATATGTAGGCATTGCCTCAACTAATTTTGTGAAATAATCCATCTCTATGATGATGTAACCATGCCCCCTGGCTGAGGTAGGATTACAATGAATAAATTCAATCCCCCATTTGGAAAAAGGGCCAACGACAATTACGAGGTGTAATGGAGCAGGGTGGGTACTCGTTTTTGGATAGAAAAGATGATAGGGTGGGAATTTTTTAACCGCTTGATGACAATCTTTAAATATTGAGGGCCAAAAGTACCCATAACAAAGTATTTTATGAGTTGTATCCATCCCAACCGCCATAAACTCCATAGTGGTAGTCATTCATGACTTGTTCAGCCTCGTCATGAGTAAGACATCTTCGAAGGATAGAGTCAATACCACAATAGTATAAGGTGTCATTAAGAATCAGCTAATACTTAGCATGGTGACAAATGCACCGATGATCATCCTGAGATAGATTGGGATGAAATATTTGGGTTTGGAGATATATGATCAAATCTCCATACCACGGGCCAATCGTGCTTATCAGGAACAAGAATTTATCCAAAAATGAATTGTTGGGATCAGCTTCTGTGAGAACACGGGGAAGGTCACACATCAACTCCATGAATACCAAGGACTTCTTGGAAGTTGTATTGGAAAATTCGAGATCAAATTCCTATAGGATGACAATCCAACAGGAATATTTTCTCCCTAGTACTTGAAGGGTAAGAATATAGTACATAGGGTTTTGATTTACAAGCATAGTAGTGGTGCAAAGTAAGATCTATTGACGGAAAGATTACAAAATGACCAAAGTATCCAAAGCTAGCTTCTCCACATGTGAGTAATCAGTTTCAGATTCAGGAAGACACTTACTGGGGTAATATATAACATGTTCTTGGCCGTTTATATCTTGTTGCACTAGAACCATGCCAGTGGTAGTAGTGGAGGAAACAATGTAAAGCATAAAATATTTTGAATAATTTGGGGGGTACAACACAGGTGAGTGTGTTATAGGATTATTCAAATTATCAAAATATCTTTGAGCCTGATCATCCCATAAAAAAAGGGAGTGTTCTTTTTCAAGAGACGCATATAGCCATGTGTTTTCTCTCCAAAATTGCATACAAAACGATGAAGAAAGTTTCCCTTCCCTTGCAAACTTTGGAGTTCAGTAATGTCTGCTGGAGGTGGTAAGGCCACAATAGCAACAATTTTTAAGGGATCAATTCGAATTCCATCTCTAGAAACAACAAAACCAAGTAAGCATCCATTGTCAACACAAAAAACACAGTTTTGTGGATTGAGCTTAATGTGGTAGTGACGACATTGAAGGAAAATGTGTCTAAGATGCCTTGAATGGTGTTGATGTGAATGAGCAGGTAGGTAATCCATATATGGTTCCACTATGTGTTTTATATCATGAAAATCATAATGCATAACTCATTGGAAGGTAGCTCTACCATTCTTCAAGCCGAAAGGTAGATTTCTATAAGCAAAGGTTCCCCACATGAAAATAAATTTTATTTTGTGATGGTAAACAGGTAAGATATCAATTGTATTATAGCCTGGAAATCCATCCATAAAGGAAAAACTAAAACTTCCAGAACAATTTTCGATGATCTGATCGATGTGAGGGGTAGGAAAGTTATCCTTTGGAAAATATTTGTTCAGGTCCCTAAAATCGATACAAATCCTAATAGTGCCCTATTTCCTAGAAACAGGGACAATATTAGACACCCACTCAGTTAAAGGCATGGGGTAGATAAAACCATCTTTCAAGAGCTTCTTAACTTCATCTTTAATGGATGCAGCTTTTATTGGGTGGACCTGGCAAATTTTTTTCCTAACAGGTCTTGTCATCGGGTATGTCTTGATCCTGTTCCATCGAACACCTTCAGAAACTGATTCACACAAATAGATCACAGATCAACATGCCGATGTTAAAACCCTTGAGAGGGAAACAGTCCATGGCCCCAGCCAAATAGCTACTTGGATAAATTTATTACGCAAAAGAAAGAAAGTTACATGAGCTTCTCATAATCGATCAACTAGCCAAGGACCCTCTATGCTCTTTAAATAGAGATCATAGACCAATCGGGTATTAACCCACATATTAATGGTAGGTATGATCTAAGAGAAGTTGAACCGTTGGATTACTCTATGTCTAGAACATATCGTAACCGTCGGATTAGAATATTTACAAATGCATACTAATGCATACTAAAGAAACACACTTTTACCCAATGGATATATTACACAAGTTGATCTTAACTAACTCCTAAGTGTCTAAATATCCTAACATCCCCCCTTAAGAAAAACTTGGGATAGGATTTAAGGATTTACAAAAGTGACACTATTAGGAGAAGGAAGGAGGCATTAGAGCCTATCCCCCCTTAAGGACACATTCCTGAACTCCTAACATAAACTGAAGTTTAGAAAAATTTGCTTCTGTAAGAGACTTGGTGAAGATGTCTGTAACTTGATCATCTATTGGGCAATAGAGCACTTCAATAACATGATCATGAATAAGATTTCTGATGAAGTGCATGTGTATCTCAATGTGTTTGCTACGCTGATGTAGAACTGGATCATTGGCAAGCTTGATGGCACTTTTATTATCACACCAAAGTGGGGTAGGATGCTACTGCTCAAATCCAAACTCTGAAAGGATTTGTCGAAGACATAAAGCTTCCTAATTGGCATTAACTACAACTCGATATTCTGCTTTTGCTGAAGAAAGAGCAAGAGCTTGTTGTTTCTTACAATCCCAAGTGACAGGTCCAGATCCAAGACTGAAAACATAACCTGCCATAGAATTTCAATCATCAGAATCACCAGCCCAATCTGAATTAGTGAAACCAACCAACAAAGGTTTTCCCCCTGTACTGTAATGAATCCCAAACTAAATTGTACCTCGAATATATCGAAGTATTCTTTTTGTTGCTTTCTAGTGACTTTCATGAGGAATTTGCATATAACGGGAAACACGACCAATGGAAAAGGAAAGGTCAGGATGGGAATGAGTCAAGTATAAAAGACTACCAACAAGTTGATGATACAAGGTGGCATCTACTTCAGGGGAAGTACAAGTGGCAAAAAGTTTGACTCCATACTGGAATGGAGAAGGGGCTGGTTTACAATCTTCCATGTGGAAGCGACGAAGAAGGTCACAAGCATACTTAGACTGGGAAAGAAAGATTCCTTCTTTGGTTTGCAAGACTTGGAGACCAAGAAAATAATGCAAATGTCCTAAGTCTGACATTTAAAATTTTTGCTTAAGACTGGATTTCACATGGGTTATAAGGTTAGGGTCACTACCAGTAAGGATAAGATCATCAACATAAAGAACAAGTATGATGAGATGGTTTCCTACTTTCTTGGTATAGACATTGGGGTCATAATGGCATCTAGAAAAATCAGTGTCAATGAGAAAGATATCCATTTTGGCCTACCAAGCTCTAGGAGCTTGCTTAAGGCCATATAAGGATTTCTTAAGGAGACAGACAAGGCTAGAGTTATCCTAAACATATCCAGGAGGTTGTTCCATGTAAATTTCCTCTTGTAAATCACCATGTAAAAAGGAAGACTTGACATCCATTTGATGGAATTCCCAGTTATGTAAGGCTGCAAGGGAAAGAACAAGGTGGATGGAATTCATTTTTTCTACAGGGGAAAAGGTTTCATTGTAGTCAATCCCTTCAAATTCAGAAAAACCTTTGGAAACTAACCTTGAATTAAGTCTTTCAACACTTCCATCTGATGCATACTTAGTTCTGTATAGCCATTTACATTTGACAAGTTTTCTTCCTTTTGGAAGAGGAATAAGATCCCAAGTATCGTTCTCCATTAAGCAATGATATTCTTCATCCATAGCTGCATCCCAATCTGGATTTCCTGAAGCTTATGCAAAAGTTTCTGGATCATGATTCTCAAAAACTTGAGCCAAAAGAGAAGAGGCTCGCTGAAACTAAGAATGTGTTCGACGTTGATCTCTAGGATCATCAGCAAGATCACCAGCTACTTCACGTGTTGAACGGACCCATCGAGGAGGTATTGGTGCTAGTGAAATTGGAGGAACAAGAGAAGGCATAGGTGGATTTTCATCCTCACTGTAATCATCAGAAACTAGAGTTGGAAACCTGCCAAGGAAGCTGGAAGAAGAAGAGAAGAAGGCACAATCACTTAATCAGGCTCGTAGGCCAAAGATAGCACACCCACCAATTTAGGCTTGTAGGCCAAGATATTTTCATCAAATTTAACATCTCTTCTAATGATTATATCATGAGAATGTGGATGAAGAAGTATATAACCTTTTACATCTTCAGAATATCCAACAAATATGCACTTTTCACTTTTAGGCTGCAATGATTTCCATTTTTCATCCGGAATGTGAGCCCATGCTTCACAACCAAACACACAAAAGTGACTTACATCTGGTTTAATTTTACTCCATGCTTCTTCCGGTGTTATACCTTGTAAAACTTTAGTGGGTGTGTAATTAACTATGTAATTTGCATAATTTATGGCCTCAGCCCAATATTGAAGACTTAGTCCCTTAGATTGGATCATACAATTAGACATTTCTTTTAAAGTGTGGTTCTTCCATTCAACTACACCATTTTGTTGTGGTGTATATGGAATAGTGTGCTGTTGTTGGATTCCTTGTTTAGTGCGAAAAGTAGTGAACTTGTTGTTAACATATTTTCCTCCATTGTCAAATATTAACTTAATAATTTGATGACCAGATTGTTTTTCAACAAGGGCCTTGTAGGCCAAGAACATGTTAAAGACTTCGCTCTTAAGTTTTAGGAAGTAAATCCAAGTGCGTCTGGAATAGTCATCAATGAAAGTTAAGAAATATTTGAAACCAGAAAAGGAAGCAGATCGAAGAGGGCCACACAAGTCACTATGCACAAGCTCCAAGGGAACCAAGGCGTGCCAAGAGGCACATTTTTCAAAACTATCTCAATGATGTTTTCCAAGTACACAACCGGAATAAACACCATCCTTTCAAGATACCAGCGTAAGACCAGTCACCATATTGTTTTTACATACTTGTTGCAATGAGTGATAATTTAAGTGACCAAATTGCTCATGCCAAAGTTTGCTCAAGTTATCACTATGAGCAACAAAAACTGAAGGAAAAGGTGATGACCCAAAGTTTTTAAATTTGTACAACCTGGTAATATCATCAATAGTTCCAATAGCAAGGACACTTTGAGGATTTTTAAAATCCTTGATTACAACTTGGTGAGGTGTAAATGTCACAGTTTTACCTTCACTCGAATGATTGATTTTATAGACTGATAACAAATTGCACAAAATTTTTGGAACACATAGTACATCACTAAAATGACCATTTTCTAATCGAACTGTTCCAGATCCTACAACACTTAGAGATCTATCATCACCAACAAATATTTTTTTGGTGTTACATTCATGCATAGTAGAAAACATGGCTTGATCCTTAGCCATGTGATAAGATGCTTCATAATCAATGAGCCATTCATTTGAAGTAGAAGAAGAAGATGCAGTATAAGAGTAACCAGAAGAATAAAGTGCATGTCCATGAGAGTTAGATTCAGAATATGAATTTAGGCTGATGTGGTGCTTCTTCATTGCTGATTCCAAGGCTGCCATCTTCTTAAAACATTTAGATTCATCATGATGATCTTTCCCACAAAAATTACAATGGCGCTCAGTATTCTTTCCTTTTTTCTTGGATCCTTTGTCATTTTTTAAAGGAGGAGCTGACTGAGAGGGTTTGGGACCCTTGTTGTTTGGTTTATTATTGCAAAAATTTTGTCTCTTGGGAGGCTTGGACTTTTGTTTTTGTTGGGACAATAAGGATTTCCCAGATGTATCTGCATTGTTAATTATTCCAAGATGAATGATCTTATATTGCTCTCTAATTAAGGAATCACAAAAGGATTCAAGGCTAGGCTCTTGATAGCTAGCTGCAGTCAAGGATTCTTTCATGGAGTAGAATGTAGATAAAAAAATAGAATATGTAGGTTCAAGTTTTGAAAGAATATGATAAATACATTGTTTGTCTTCTTTCTTAATCTTGCATTCGGCACATAATAGTCTAAGAGTTTTATACTTAGATAAATAGTCTTGAATGCATGAAAAATCATTTGGATTCAAGGAAAGCAACTCATTCTCAAGTTGATGACCCCAAATTTTATTGTGTTTACCAAAAACAGATTCCAACTTTTCCCAAGCAAGATTAGGTTCATCAATTCCAGATATGTGGAATCGCAAATCAGTAGAGATTGACATCCTAATCAATCCAAGAGCTTCATCACATCGATTTTCCCATTTAATTTTCTTATCATCATCAGTGGTTTCTATTTCTTTCCTTGAGGTTATCCTAAAAAGTCCCCTACTTCGCAGAACATCCTCCATACGAGATTTCCATGAGAAATAGTTAGAACTTGTAAGTATAATATCACAAGGGGTGGCCATACTGTAAACTAATGGATAAAAGAACAAAAACTAACTATCTAGATGCAAAGAGCTCGAAAAAATATGCAGTTTTAAAAAAAACGGCACTTAAAACTGATTCTGGATGATGAAGTTATGCTTGATCAAAGAAAATGTTGAAGATATCCCTAATAGTGATGTGGTAGATATTAACTTGACAAACTAAAAAAAATAAGCCCCTTCTTCTCAAGATCAACCTTTGACAATCACTTTTACAATAAAGTTGCTTTGAAGTGAATCACTTTTGTAGAATAACTGATGTTCACTTTTACAATAATGTGACTTTTAAATAGTGCTGTAAGAAATTAAAAGGCTTAAGTGACTCACTTTTTATTTTATTTATGTGAGATACACTTTTACAATAAAGTAACTTGAAAATAGAAATTGCATGCACTAAAAAGTAGCTTGATAAGACTTGAACGCAAGACTTATCAAGGTGTAAAGCAACTTTGGACCAAGTGAGCTAAGTTTAAAAGGTACGTAAAAGTATGGAAAGAGGAAGGGGGCTTTTTTTTTTAACTCTTCTCTCTTGTTTTCCGTGCTTGCTTTCTTTTCCTGTAAATCACAAAAAAATGAAAAACAAAAACAAAAAAACTTTTTCCACACAATAGGGTTAGATCTTGGTTAGATTTCCTGGAAAGTCTACATTTTCAAGTTTTCTTGTTATTTTTGATTTGTTGTGATCGCACAAGGTGCATGGAAAAGAGCATACGTAGCCGAGAAGACAAGAAAAAAAAAAATTCGTTACTGTTTCTGATTCACCGCGATCGTGTAAGGTGCACGACAAAGAGCATATGCAGTAAGGGAAAACAACAGTCTGAGACTAAAACATAAAATATCTAATAATAAACTGATAAAATATGAGAGATTTAAAAAAAAAAAATCCGTCACTGTAACATTATACCTTCAGATTTGCCAAAATGGGTGTTTCTAGAGCACATGGAAATGGTTTTTGATGAAATGAAAACTATTTCCCAATGGAAACGGTGCTCCAGACATAATGGAATAGCTCCCATAGGCAAACAATGTATAGAAAATTCAGAAACAAAAACCCTTTCAAATTTTCGGCAACACCGGTTCCAGATCTATATCAAAACCAAAAGCGGCTCTTCATAAAAGCTCTGATACCATGTTCAGGTACACAGGGTACTCCCAAAAGACTGAACACCTTCAGAAACCACTTCACACAAATAGATCATAGATCAATACACCGATTTTTTTCACGTGGTTAAAACCCTCGAGAGGGAAACAGTCCACGGCCCTAGTCAAATAGCTACTTGGAGCAATTTATTATGCAAAAGAAAGAAAGTTACATGAGCTTCTCATAATCGATCAACTAGGCAAGGACCCTCTATGCTCTTTAAATAGAGATCATAGACCAATCAGGTGTTAAGCCATGGATCAATGGTAGGTATGATCTAAGAGAAGTTGAACTGTCTAATTACTCTATGTCTAGAACATATCGTAACCATCGGATTAGAATATTTACAAATGCATACTAATGCATACTAAAGAAACACACTTTTACCTAACGGATAACTAACTCTTAAGTGTCTAAATATCCTAACAGATCTTACATACGATAATAGATGGATCAATCCAGGGCATTTCTTCATAAATCCGGGCAACAACATCATGAAATTCCTTAAAAAGAGATCGGTATTCCTCAATTTCTGTTCTTGAGCAGTTCTGGCCTATGTGGACATGCTCGAGAACACCTGGCTTAATCGATATATCGAGGGGAATTATTTTGGTGATGTTGCATAAATTCCCTCCAGAATCAACACCTTCCAATAATACAAGTGTTTACAGATACTTGATTATATTGTAACTGATCAAAGAAACACAATATGAATCTACCGAATCAGAATTATGAAGAAATGATGATTGATGATGAGAGTATTCCCATAAATATTCATGCAAAGTCATGATCTCCATAATAGACTCATATAATGGAAAATTTGGGAGAGGGGAATTTATCCAATAGGGTTGATGATAATGATCTAATGATACCAGATGATGATCACCTATGTAAGCATAAAAAATAGACTGAATGGAATCATATAGGGCTTCGTGTGGAATCAAAGAAGATGATTAAACAATCTCTTTTGCTTTAGACATGCCCTCGGTTGTGGAGGATATCATGTTTATCATGGCAGTTTCTATACTAGGAGGGGAAGTGCTTGATGGAAAAACTCCCATGAGTGAAGAATCTTTCAACAATCCAACTCCTACAGACTGATAGGGAGGGGGTGACTACGCTAACATAGGAACATTATTTTCCATGGAAGTAGTAATATCTGGTGAAAAATAATCAAGTTGATCTATGGTCACATATTTTCCTTGATGTGGGAATAGGAGCATGCGAAAAATCGATGATGTAACAACTGTCATAGTATAGAACCAATTCCTTCCTAACAAAAAATTGTAATCAAGAGGAGAATCAACCACTTCTACCTGGATAGAAATAGTTTTTTCCCTTAGCTTGATGGAAAATGCCAATAGTAGACTGTGGGGTTGAAAACCTCGTCCATTGAAATCCTTAAGGGTGGTTGGTGACTTACTAAGGTCAGGAGAACCAATAGATATACCCACCACTGTAGTAGAAATTTGGAAAGCGAGATGATGGGATAGAATCGATTTATAATTCTCCACATTGAATGTGATCATGGTAGAATTCTTAGGATCGAAATCCCCTAACGATGAAAACAAATTCTTGTGCTATGTAGGATAGCTTTGGAGTACTTCCAACATGGAGATAACATAGGGTGCTTGAGTCAGATCTTCAATGACATTATAAAATTGGGAAGCTTGAGCACTAGGATTGAAAATGTTTTTACAGCTTGCATTTTTTGGAGGATGCAATATCATGTAAAAACTAGGTTTTCAATAGTGAGACCGACCATTCAAAGGAGGTGGAGGAAAAGGGTTGATGGGAGAAGTCTTATCGGAAGAAGCACCCTCATATTTCTTGTCAGGTGTTTTATCATATGTCTGAATTCTGGTAGTCAATGCAACTCTTTCGGCGGACATCATATGAATGTATTTAGTAGAGGATGAAGGACCATGCAAAGATGTATGCTCAATCAACTATTGCTGGGACAGGAAGGGGTCAATTAACACTGCTGGTGTGGGGTTTCTTTTCAAAAATTTATTAATATCTTCATGACAAGGACACTCCTTCTTGAAGTGATCATATACACACAATAAGAAAGGATAATTAGCCTTCCGTTTGGGTTTTGTATCATTCTCTGGGGTCGATGTTTTGGTGTTATCCTATTGGTTTCCAGGTTTCTTATTCTTACCTTTTCCTTTCTTCTTATTGTCGAGTGATTGTGAGGATTGAATTGCATTCACCTTGGCAGAAACAATAGGAGTAGAAGAATTTTTAGTTGAAGCACTATGTGGGCTTAGCAGGCTTAGTTACGGATGAAGGTTGGATTGTACCAACAACACCATCTAAAGGAGTCTATGCATGTGGCTTAGTAGGGTATTTGTAGGGATGCGACGCATTAGGAATTAGATTTTATAAATTTTTGGATTGAGAGCATGCTAAGTCTAGATATTGGGCCCATCTAATAGCTTTCTCTTCTGTGATGGCACCACCCATGGCCACGTATCGGGAAATATGAGGAAACAAGGACTTTGTGAACCAATCAGCCAAAAGTTGATCTGGAATGGGAACCTTGATTAAGCTTGAACACCTCCTGCACTCATGGATGTGAACTAATATGTGAGTAGAGGTATTTTCCTAAAGAGTGGTTAAGAGATATGTACAAGTTTCATACTAGACAGGTAGCTGGAAGTGAGTAAGAAATATTGTTTCCAAATAATTGAAATACACAAATGAGTTTTGTGTAAGTTCAATATATGATTTTATGTCCGTGTCATTCTCTGGAAGCGTCTCAATTGGATAGAATCATCCATAAGGGAGTTGGATGAACACCACAAATGGAAGGTCATCACATATTTTTTGGGATCTTCTCCTTGCTTATCGTCAAACTTTGGAATGTTTGACAGAAGTTTGACCGGGATGGTAGGACAAAATGGATCATGTTTAATGGGGTCATTCATCAACTTAGACAAGTCAAGTAGATCCAGTGTAACCAAAAATGGAATTTTTTAGTTAGGTTGTGGGTAATAGTAATACTGATAAGGTAATGTGACCCTAGTAGGACCAAAGGTCTCTTGAGGTTGGCCATAAAAACCAACAAATTGGTGATTGTTGGGATCATTTTGACCCATAAAAGGTGGTTGTATTCGGTTAATTCTAACTTGAGGTCCATAAGTAGTTTGACCCCACTGATTGGTAACTCCTCCAAGATAAGGGACATATAAGGGATTTTTGTATTGCGCCCTGCTAAGGTATTGATTACCAATGTTAGGTTGTTGAGGAGAAACCCAAGATGATGTAGGAGGTTGCAAAGCAGGACCAATGGGACCAACACCAGTATGACCACTAGGTCCAATATATGGAGGGTGAGGATGTGAAATATTATCTAGAACAGGTACATAAGATCCTCTATAAGTTTCGGATATAGGAGGGATAAATTGACTTCCAACATGTGGAAAACCTAATGGAGACATAGGAGCTCCTCCATATGTGAATTCGAAAAAGAATTATAAACTGGATATGGAACTCTTGAAGGAATGGAAATTCTAGACACCATAGGTGTAGATGGAGGATTGGCTGGAACAACACTAGAAGGAATATTCAATGACCTACCTAAAATATCACTAGCTAAAAGGTAGGGAAAGGGTATTCTAGAGTTTTGGGTCAACTCCATAACTGACAACTTCATAGTAGTAGTGGTATTGAACTAAGATATATCTTGAACAAGGTCAGTTTCCAAAAATGGAGCATTGGGTCCAAATAGGAGCTACCAGTTCATCAGGATGAAATTGATTAAGCCCATCTCCAAAAGGAGTTGGGATGACAAAAGATGTGTTTTGAGAGGAGATTTTCTCCACTAGTGGTGGTCCTGCTAGTTCCATCATGTGAGCATTGGGAAGAGGAGATTCAAATCCTTTCTCTTCAACTAGAACTCCTTCCCGTTCAGGAATAGAAGCAATACATGCCTCAAAATTGCTCTCTGTGTCTCTTTCGATGGGAGGTTGAGCTAGAGGATTCAAATGATTTTTTGGTGATAACCCTTGCAACCGATGGGACCTCCTCCATGGGAAATCAACCATTTTGTAAAAATCAAGCTGGTCTCAAAAATAAGAAACCCTATCTAGTCAGGAAAATCAAATGCTACTCAATCTAAAGAAACCATCAAAACTTGTGATGGGAGTGGTAAAAAGCCAGGATTCTCATAGGATTTTAAAACCACCACAAATCATGATATACAATAAGGTCCAACAGTGAAACACGACAAGGAGTATTGGGACCACAGCCATACCTAAACACCCGACTACCTATATTGTGTGTGCGTAGTAATCTCCCCAAGTGTTCTTCTCGGTGTATTGCGATGATAGGACGGTCAAAGGGATATGCTCAGATTGTCTCAAGAACCCTAAAAGTGTCTATGATAATTTGCTTCACAGTGAGATCTAGGAGCTAGAGAAATATTGACACTCAAAGTATTCGACAAATGTGTAAGAGAACAACAAAAGAGATAGAAAATAGTTGGAATAACACATGTGAAAGGTGCTAGTAACTGATCATATTATGATAGTACATCTTGTACATGTTATAGTACACATTTATAATACATTGGACAAAATTCGTGAGGCTCAGGAATCCAATTGGAGTTATACATGTGTCATAGTGAGCTTTGACCTCAATCCCACCTAATTGGACCAATGAAACTCTAGCTCATCCTAAACAGTCATGAACCAAGGTGTGAACGTTGGTTAAGTGTGATGGGGCATTAAAGACTCCAAGGCATGCATGGGTGAGAAGAGAGAGGTGAATGGGAGGATCAAGGTGGCAATAAATGCTCCTAGGAGAGCCAAAATGGACTAAATACACTACTAGCATCCCTAGTCAACCCAAACTACACAGAAAGAGGAATGGGAGTGTTGGGCACTCTATATGCAAGTTAATTAAAGCCAACATATAGAATGTTCAATATAAATTATCAACCCAAGAAATTCCTTTTGTTGCAAAGATAATTTTACTCTGTCTATGCTTAAACACCAAGTAGCTGGTACTATTAAATAAACTATCCTACCTTCATGCTCAGCCCAACTATTCTCATGACTAACCTGGTCTAATTTACCTTCTTAAGAATGCAGAATCACAAATACCTTCTTACAACCTTGGTCTAGAAATAAGAGATTGAGAGGATAAAGATCTAGATTTACTTTTGCAGAAAGTTAAATCCTAAATTACCAGGCCATCTGAAGATCTACTATAACTATCTCAATCCAACTTGAATTAAAAATCAGAAATGTAGAAATTGAACTCAACAATTATAAATGTCAATGGATTGAATTAACAAAAAATCAAGAAAGATAGCAATTGAAACAAACTAGGGATGAGCTTGACTGTTATAGCTATCACACAAGTGCATAAAGAAAATTAATCTACATAGTCGACTGTCACACTACTCTGCTGCAGCTCACAAGAAATAGAATTATTGATCGATCGAGGAAACACGTAATAAATCATTACTGTTGTAGCTGCTATAAAAGAATACATCTACTGTAACATCCACACCACATGACAGAGAAGAAAAATACCTAATTAACTTGGCAATATCTGTAGGAAGGCGAGCCCAGCCTTCAAACAAAGATGTCAGAAACTACCACAAGTTAAAACATATACATCAGAAGAATCCTGCTCCTTGTATTAGATACTGGAATGAAATTATACTCTCTATCATAGCTTATACAATATGATCCGTTATTTTCCAACCCTCGGCTCTGCATACTCTTGATATTTATACATTAATCTTCATAACGTCTATCAACTAGTATCAACAGCCATGCAGATCTACGATCTTCAGGCTGCCTTATTACAATGCATTGTTATAGCTGTGGAAAAATAGAAGCAAAGAATATAGGAATTTTGTTGCATGAGCTGATAATGGAATAACAGAACCAAATCAATAATTACTCTATCTGTTGTAGCTACCCTTGAATAATGGCGTGCTGCTGAACCGAATCTGTTGCAGCCTTGGCTATTGCAGCTTGCGTAGGGTGAGGATTTTTTACTATGTTTCACCTGCAAAGATAGATTCTGTGGGCACAACTGACAATAGCTATTCATTTCTTCTAGAATCCACTTGACCTGATGCACATATATCCTTCATGCTTTGAACAATCTTCATAAAACCAACTTATTAGCATAATTCAAGAGGTAAAACCATGTTTATTACAATCATAAGTATTAATAAGATAAAACAATAAGTAATCATACCTATGATGAATCAGGGCTTTGATGAAGGAAAAACATATGTTAGGTGAATGAAAATAGGGTAAGATAAGGAAAAAAGAGTGTATCAAGTGTGGTAAAAAAGGGTTCATTTATGGGACCAAAATCTCCCCCCAACTGTCCTGTTGCATGTCCCTATGCAACAATATCCATTAATCCAAATCCAAATCAGGCCTTATACTTTTTTCATTGAGAGAGGAAAATTTATAAGGGAGCTTAGGTGATCCCTGTGTTTCTAGAAATCCATTATAGGAAACCCAATATTTCCAGCACTGCTCTTCTTATGCCTTTGTCAAAAAGAAATATTCCCTGTATGGTTTTCCTGGCCACCAGATAAGAGGAAATTTGAACTTGATTCCTAGCCAATTAGCTCCACACTTCCTTATACATCCCACATATCCTACGACCATTGAAAGAGCATGTTTAAAATTCCTGAAACAGTAAGGGTCCCTATTTTGTAGTGATAAAGGGGCAGCCGACCATCTATGCTTACTACCTTCCAAGGCTGATTGCTGCTACATGGTAATTTGGCCAACACACTTGGATATGAACCTTTCTTGAACTCCAACTATCTGCTGGGTCTTGATGGAAAATGTAAGCCTTTGTTGCTGCAAAGCAAGGAGAAGGTGAGGGGATTGAGGCTCACTTCGAACCCAAAGATTAGTGCTGGCCTCATTGTGAGAGTAGGTCTAGAAATATCTTTTCCACTACACATGATTGTTGAAAAAGGAGGCAAAATATCTTAGCTAAACATCCCCAAGGTAAGGGGCAGGGTTCGAATGGTGGTCCAAGGGACAAGCCATTTCATGTAGGTAAAGTTCACAGAGCAAGTTCTGTTCAACGAAATTACTTTCCATAAAAGTCTCCATAAATTGGGCTGAGGTTTCCACTTCATAAGGTATCCCTTCCTTTACTGCTTTCAATTAAAACCAAATAAATTGTTCAAACAAAAAAATAGGGTAAGAAGGAGATGATGCTCTAGTGCTGTGACAATTCTTGGGAAAGAGTTTACAACCAGTCCTTCTCCACCTACATAGATTTGAACTTTTCTAGCTCCTTCAATTATTTTTGTATGTCTTCCCAACATAGTTTCTAGAAAATTAACTCTTCTTCCCATTTCTCCCTCAGTTCACTGATATTCTTGTCGTGATCAATGAGGGGGATCATTCCTTCTTGATACTTATACACCTACCTTTTCCATTTCTTCACTTCCATTTTTTATAGTGAGAGTTCTTTCATTAGCCCCTAGATACTTTTCTCTCCTGTATTTTCCTCATCATCAGAGTTAGATTGACAAAGTTCTGGGAAAGTTGAGTGCATACCTTTCCATCCAATGTTTCAGCTTGAACATTCTGCACTGAGAGTGTAATAGCTTCTTCCATCAAGGTTTCAACGGTCTCTTCCTGCATAGGCACTTCTACAACCACCCCTGGAGATGTTGGTTCTTGTGTAACAACATATTATTTTTGAAGCTCTCCTCCTTCAACTCTATCCTGTATGGGTACTTCTGCCATTAATTTTGAGGATGTTGATTCTTGTGTGACAACATGCTTTTCTTGAAATTATCTTTTAGCATCTTCAGCATTCAATTGTGAAGAGGTTGGTTCTTGTGTAACAACTTCTTCCTAAGTTTCAATTTCCACATGTCCTAAAATATAAGATTGTTCCTTGAATACCTCGGTTCCCCTGATGAATGTGACTGCATCTGTTCATCCTCTCCCAGCTCCACATTAGGGATTAACTCTATCTTAGGATTAGTTGTTCTTGGTTGAGATGGAGCTTCAGCAAGGACTTCTGAGGATGTTGGTTCTTGTGTAGCAACATCCTAATTGACTTCATGTTCCTGTTGTGGGGGATCCTCCACTATCTTTGTATCCTGATATGGTTCTGGTGTCATAGTAAAAAATTCTAAGTCCTGATTGACTTCATCTTTCTGTTGTTGGGGATTCTCCACTAGATCTATATCCTAAGATGGTTCTGGTTTCACAGTAAAAAATTCTAAGTTTAGATCAGAAATTATCTCAATCTCTGGTTCAACTGCTTCTTTTTGAATGGCATGTTCAACAAAAATTTCTAAAGGTGCTAGTTCTTTTGTGACAACACTCTGATTAGCTTCAATATACCCCTTATTACGCTGATCCATCAATTCTGATGATTGAGGCTATAATTCTTCAGCTTCTTCCAATTCCATATCAAGGATCGGCCCTATTTCTGGTTCATCTCCTCTCCTTAATTCTGCATTAGGTGCTTCTTGTCCTTCTTCAACTATTGGTGCAGGTTAATGAGTCTCAAATGCACACACTATGACTATATAACTTGATTGACTAAAAATATCCCCACATGCAAGGCAGACTACTTTCTCCACTTCTTCATCCTCCTTAGCAGGAGATGATTTTTCTAACTGGTCTGCAACTTCTACCATTGTGTGCAACCTTCTCTCTACCTGTTTCTTACATACCTCCTTCCAATTTTCCAGTTCCTTCTGAATAAATTACACTTCCTCCTTTAGTAACCCGTTTTCATACAAAAGCCCCTCAAGTTGAGGTTCTTCTTCAATAGGCTCCTTTGGAGCATTGTTTGTCCTTGGTCTCAAAATGGGAAATTCAATGTTTGCTTCAATATCTTCCCATTTTACTCGCATTGCTTCAGTTGCTATGATTGACCTGATTCTCCTTCTCCTCGCTGGTTGATATGGTTATGTTTCTTCTCTTGACCTTCTTCTCTTCCTTCGGGGTACAAGGGTTTCCAACCCTGCATTTGAAGTAGAGGGAATATTACTTGTTTCGGTATCCTCTCTTTCCTCTACCATCTCTATTTCTTCTTCTATTAAAGTTCCCCTCCATTTAGGAGAGGATTCAATGGTGAGGACTTATGTATTCTCTTCTGTAACCACAGCTCCCACAACCTTAGCTTCAGTTGTCATAGCATCCAATGCTGCTCTAGCTTTAGCTTCAGCTTCAGCTACTGGAGCTCCCAAATTCTCTATCTCCTCTCTAGGGTTTGCTACTGCTACATCTTCTGCCAATTCTTCCTCTTCTTCTGATTTTGTCTCAGCTCCCCCACAAACTAAATTGGAGGGACTCCGGTCCTCCTGCTCTTCCTCCAGTTGGACATTCAATAGAAGTTTAGGTGCCCTTACTTCTCTGATGGGAATCTCAGGTAGAGGTATAGGTCCTTGGGCTATCTGAGGTTGGCTGGTAAATTGCTCCCATGTTTGATTTCTCTGAGCTAGGGATCTTAAGATTAAAAGTTTAATGAGGCCATGATGGGTAAGGGAAGAATATGGATGTTTAGCTACCATGACAAAGCTAGCCATGTGATGCAGGTTTTTAAAAAGAAAAAATGGAAGACAGCAGTGGGAACTCGGAATAATATACAACCTCGTACCTACCTTCGCAGGTGATATATTTCTTAAGGAAAATGGGGAATTGGTCCCACGGTTAAGGAAATGACTGTAATTCTATCCCTCATCCTGATGGACACAATTATTCACCTACCACCAGAAAGTCTTGTATTGCGGTGGCATTGGGAGTTCTTTTTCCAAACCAACCTCTTCCTATCTACAAAAGCCCGGTAACCTCAGCTACAATTGCCTCATAAACTTCTATCCACAAACCTCTAACCTCTGAGTAGGTTTCTGTAATGTTTAAGGAAAACTGTATAGCAGTCTCATGATGAAAACTGTTAAGATGTTGGAAAAACTTAGTCCAGCCCGCAGCTTCAAAGATAGCACAAAATTCAGCATTCTTTCGTAGTGCCTACGTGTTTGGAGGTTCATGCCGGGCTGGGATACCCATGTTATATTTCTTTCTCACTTCTAGTATCAGCTCAACAAATTGCAGGATCCAAAAATGGATATTTCAGCACAAGATATGCATGAACAACGAAGGTTGAAGATAGCAAATTTGGAAAGTTCAGCATAGAATCATTGGTAATATTTTTCCCCAAATTAGGAAAGGGTGGCGGTTGTGAAATAAATTTGAGTAACCATTAGATTATGGGAATGGATAGTTAACAAAGTATGGGTGTAATGATAGATACAAAAAGGTAGGTATTATTAACTCTGTAAAATAACCAAACATCGTACCTTAGTAATTATGGGATGAACTATAACTTCTTAGAATAATACAGCGTATCAATGCGGCCTTCAAATTTAAATTTTATTGCGCATGTGCTACCATGATCCATCTCCCGTCGAACCAAAAGCTATCTTGTCAACCCTAATGGAATAATAATTAAAGCTACAAAGTCATCCTGAATCAGAAAAACCATGGGCGATAGAAATTATGGACAAATTGAAGAAGTTGCAGCCTGACTGTTGACAAATTTGGAGGACTTGCAGCCACAATCCATAGTTAAAGTCATCCAAGTAAGCGGAGTTGCAGCCACTAAAAAGGGTAAAAGTAGGAAATACTTCAACAGAGTCATGGCTATTGTAACGGAAAAATGGCCAATACTTTACGATGTCGTAGCTGCGAAACGAAAAAATAGGAGATGTTTTTATGGAGTTGCAGCTGCGAAACGAGAAAAATAGGTAGGGTTTTTTAACGGTGTTGCAACTGCGAAACAAAAAAATAGATGAGGTTTTTAAAGAGTTGCAGTTGTGAAATGATAAAAATAGGCAGGGTTTTATTACGGTGTTGCAGCTGTGAAATGGGAAAAATAGGCAGGGTTTTTATGGTGTTACAGCTACGAAACAGGAAAAATAGGCAAATTTTGCAGTTTTGGAGCTGCACCGAGCTGTTCATCATTCAATTTTTCTTTTGTAAGGAGCTCTTCCAGAAAACAAAAAATTATGTAGGGGCTCATGGTTATCAGGCCCAATCATAACCATTGCTCCTTGAATAAATTCCTGCGTAAATTCTAAAAAAAACAATCAAGTGTAAAGGGAAAAAGAAAAACGACTAAGCATTAGTTTATTTATGTACAAAAATTTTGTGTAGAAATTACAGCGACTTTCTAAATATTGACAAGGGTAGAGCAAGATTCCTGCCCTTACTCCAACTGGTATCCTAGATTAGCTACAATCTGTGAAACAAATGCATCCCTCAAAATTGGTTTATGATACAGTCACAGCCTGTGACCATTAGCGAATAATGGTGCATGATTCTCATCGATGGTGACTAGGTGGACTATTACATTGTCAAATACTCTGTCAATCAGATATGGACCTAACCATCTTATGCATAGCTTACCTTTAAAGTCCCTTTTGAATCTTGAATCATATAACAGTGCCCAGTATCCCTCACAGAAGACCCGCTTCTTGATGAACCTATCAAGCCAATTGGATCTATGTTGCTAAATTAATGTTTTCTGATCCACAGTAGCTATGCGTTTTCCTCAAGTTCATTCAATTGATTCAATCTATTCCGCTGGGATTTAGTTGCATCTAGGTTCACTTCAATGGCTATCTTCAAGTTTTTTATTTCAAATTCAATTGGAAAGATAGCGCTTTTTCCATACACCAAGCCATAAGGGGAGAAACCTGTAGTATTGCGCCACATAGTACGATATGCCCATAGTGCTTTAGGAATTCTGTCAACCCAGTCTCTGCAATGGCTCCTAACTGTTTTGGTGAGGATAGCTACAATAAATTTATTGGTACTTTCTACCTAGCCATTGGCCTAGGGTGATAAGGTGAAGTTATCTTATGTTGAATATGGTACTTCTATAGCAAAGTTTTGAATTTGTGTGACACAAATTGTGGTCCTCCATCTTTGATTACTTCCTTGGGTATTCCAAAACAAGTAAAAATTTATCCATACAAGAAATCTATTACAGCCTGGTCATTGGCCTTCGCCAAATCCACAGCTTCTACCCATTTTTTCATATAGTTAGTGCAAACTAGAATGTAAGATTCCTATTTTGAATGAGGATTTATAGGCCCAATGAAATCTAAGGCCCATCTATCAAAAGTTTCCACCACCAAATATGGTAAAAGAGGCATTTCATCCAATGTATTAGGTTGGCCCATTATTTGACAGTTGTAACAAGACTGGACATATTTCTTGGCATCCCTGAAACCGTAGGCCAATAATAACCCATTCTTAGCACCTTATGACCTGTTCTCCTGTCTACAAAATTTCCTCCACATGGCTCATCATGGAAAGACTTCAAGCTATGGAAGACTTCATGCCCCCTTACACATCTCCGGATCTCAATATTAGGACCTTTGTAGAAAAGATGTCCATCTATCCAGCAATACCTGGCACTTTGTGGAATAATCTTCCTTCTCTCTCTTTTGGACAAGTGTGCCATAAGTTTCCCTACAGCCAAGTAGTTAGCAACATCTGCATACCAAGGGGAATGAGCTAAAGCTGCAAACAAGTGTTCATCTAGGAAAGAATCCTCAACTGGTAGGCTGTTATCACTGTTAGTAAAACAAGATAAATAATCAACAACAACATGGTAATATCGAAATCCTATAATAGTAACAACCACCTAGTTATCCTAGCATTAGTAACTGGTTTGTTCATTAGGTACTTGATGCCTAAGTGGTCAGTGTGTACAAAGGTAGAATACCCAGTGATGTAGTGTCTAAATTTGTTAATGGAGTAGACAATGGGTAAAAATTCCTTCTCTATAATGGTATAATTGAGTTCAGCAGGGGCCAAGTTTTTACTGATGTAATAAATTGCATATGGTGCTTGACCATCTTGCTGACCTAATACTGCTCCAATGCCAGTTTTAGAGGAATCTGAAGAAATGTGGAAAGGTAGAGCCCAATTGGGCCCCCTTAAGATAGGAGTTGTAGACAGCCTATTCTTGAGCTCAGTGAATGTTGTCTGGCATGCATCATTCCAAGCGAACTGTACATCGTTCATCAATAAGGTAAATAAAGAAGAAGCTAGTTTGGAAAAATATTCTATAAATCTTCTATAATACCTAGCATGCCCTAAAAATCTATGTACCTATTTCTGAGTTCCAGGAGTGGGTATGTTTTCAATCACCCTAATTTTGGATGGATCTACGTGGATACCATCAGTAGAGATAAAGTGCCCCAGCACTACTCCTTCACTCATCATCATATGGCACTTTTCAGTGCTCAAAGATAGTTGGGTCTGCTCACAGCGTGTTAAGACCCTTTCATAGTTTTTCAATGTCTGTTCAAAGTCCCTACCATAAGGGGTAAAATCGTCCATGAAAATATCCATACTATCATTAACCATTTTTGAAAAGATGCCAATCACAACTCTCTAAAATGTGGCTGATGCATTGCATAAGCCGAAGGGGAGCACGCTGTATGAAAAGGTACCCCAGGGACAGGTGAAGGTGGTTTTATCCTGGTCTTCGGGAGAAATCTAGATTTGATTGCACCCACTAAACCCATCCAGAAAGGAGAAGAAATTCTTCCCAGATAAGGTGTCAAGTACCTGGTTGATGAAAGGAAGGGGAAAGTGATCTTTTTGTGTCACCTTGTTCAACTCTCTATAATCTGCATAGACTCTCCATTTACCATTCTTCTTGGGTACTATCTCAAGGGAAGACACCCACTCATTTTCTAAGATGGGGTGTTTGAATTTCTTCCTTCAGTATGTCCCTAATATTTGGGTTCATCCTTCGTTGAGGCTCGGACACAGGCCGAGAGTCACTTTTGATATAAATGTGGTGGGTGCACAGATTAGAAGGGATATCCTTCATGTCTGTGTACTCCCAAGTGAATGCCCCGTTATGTTTTTCTAAGAGCATGATTAGGCATTCCTGTTCATCCAGAGAAAGATTGGGGTTGATAGTCAGGGTTTTCCCAAGCTCTATCTTGACTAGAACACTTTTCAAACTTTTCAACACTGGAACTATGTGAGTATCACTGACTAATGTCTCCTCTGTGAGATTTTCTTGTTCTTCTTCACCTAAAGTACTATTTAGGATTTGATAAATTTGTTTATTGATAAAAGTGGGTTCACTAATGCAATTATTTATGGCATCGTCTTTTGTTTCATTTTTGAAATCCAAGGCCTTCCTTATTGTTAACAATGGTTGAACCCCCTCCTCTTCCTCTAGCTCCATCCATAATGGAGTTTCAGCTTCTAGACTCGGTGAGCTCGAGGATAGAGGGTAAGTTTCTTTATCTTGGTTCCATCTGATATGGTCATAGATCTAGACCGACAGCTATAGCTAACCAGTGCTTTCCCAGGATCAGCGGGTGTCCTCCTAGCTGCGACTTGGGTTGTAAAACCAAGAATTCAGCTAGATATTCCCATGAATCAACTGAGACAATGAGGTCATCCAAGATTCCCTCGGGTTTGATGGTTGACCTATCTGCAAGTTCAAGAATGGTAGGAGTTGGCGTAAGATTAGTGAGCCCAAGTTTTCTTACAGTTTTGATGGTCATGATGTTAATATCTGCACCTAAATCTTGTTTATTTATTTGTAAATTTGGAATGTATTCACTTGTATATCGTATTGTACCCCAATGTTTATTCTGGGAAGTATCTATAATGTAATTGAGTCATGTCATGCCCCGATGTTCCGATCGGAAGATTCAATAATGTAACAAGTCATGTAAAGTCATTGAGGTTAACCCTCCATTGTAAGTCGGGGAAATAGTCGCCACAGTTGTGTCAAGGTTAACCCTCCTTTTTGATCGGAGAGAATAGTCCCCATAGTTGTGGGGCAGTAGGGTTATTTGACTCTCCTAGAGATGTTGGCTCTAGTAAGTAATTGTTAAGTGGGGCCGACATGTTAAGTGTACATTAAGTGAACGAAATAATATAAATAGACAGTGAGCATCTCTATTTATAACACATAGACTCACTCATTGGGGCACATGAGTGAGAGAGGAGAAGCTCTCTCAAGTGTGAGAGAGAGAACAAGCTGTGAAGATCATATTTTATTTTTTCAGGTTTTACTACTGCTATTGGTGCTCATTCAATCTCTGAGGAAGTTACGGGGTTTTCTCCTTTATGGTTTCCTCGAGGAAAATTCTTTGTGTCTCTTGTCTCTTGTGTTTTATTGTTGTGCATTTTATTCTCTCAGATAAGATCCTGAGATCATAATGCTAGCTTGAATGATAAAAATCTAACATGGTATCAGACCTAACCTGAGAAGAAGACATTGTGTAGTTGCAGAAGCTAGGGATTATTAATTTTTGGGTCTTTCTCCACAATCCATCAACAAAAGTATGCTAGGATGACTCTCCATTGAAGGGCGCATCTTTCTATCAAAGTGGAATTCAATTCCAGACATTTTCAGTTTTTGGTGTGGGAAATTAGGGATTCTTACGAAAGAAGAATTTTTGAGTGAGCCTGGAATAGGATTTATCTCCTCATCAGAATCAAGGTTTAGAGACCTGGGTCAAGATTTTTGGTTGGGTGAAACTCCTGTAATGTCAAACCCTAGTTTGACCCCGAGCTGGAAAAACCCTAAAATACTAAAACTGATACGTTTTGGTACATTCTCTATATATCGGGATTGGAGATGGCTCAGGAGCTAAAAATTTCCATGGAAGAATATAAAATCTTGATTTACAATTTTTCCAAAATTCGGCCTCATATTGTCTATATTCTAGCAGATATGATCCCTCCATGTTAGGGTTCTAGCCTCTTCTAGGATTCATCCCCAAAAAGGACAACTGGGGAGAATTGCCATATCTCTGGCTACAAAGGTAAAAAATAAATTTATTAAGATGTTCCAAAAAGGGCACAGACTATCATTTCTGTGGTCCAATTTTTAGACCCAGAAGAGGAAATAGTGACACATGGCAGTTCGTACAACTATGTTGTGTTGAACAGTCCTGAAACAGGTCACCTTGGGAAAATAATCATACATCCCAATTGGTGAAACCAATTCAGATGAAAGCTATGGTTTTGGAACTGGGAGAGGTGAGTCTACCTTATTACAATGTTTCAGACACATAGGAGTAGTAATTTTGGAGATATCATAGAAACAGTATCAGGCATTTCTACAAAAGAAATTGGAAAACTAGGGCTTCCTGTTCCGGGAGCTTCCCTCCATTGTTTTTAGAAAAGGAGTACATTGGACAACTCACCTTGAAGAGATATATCTTTCTATCCAGTCAGATCTAAAATATTCCAAGTTTTTAAAATTAGGGTTTCTCTGACAAACCCTAGATCAGCTAGCTCCAGAACCAGGACAAACACCTCAAATCGGTAAGATCTAATCTTTTGCTATTTTCATTTGAGGTTCTCATTTCAAAGTGATCTATCACATCAACTTGAGGAAAATATTGGTGAAGTTGACAACTTCCAAGCATGGAAGTATATGATCTCTCTGAAGAATATGAATTGGACACCCACATGAGTGGAGAGGTTCTAGTTCCAGAAGGAGATAGGGATAAAATCCTTACACAAGAAGAACTTGGTCAAGGACAAGAAGATCATTGTTGATTCAGTCACGGATCAACTTGTACCAAAAAAGGAGAAGAACTTCTTTCCAGATAAGGTGTCAAGTACATGGTCGATGAAAGGAATGGGAAAGTGATCTTTCTGTGTCGCTTTGTTCAACTCTCTATAATCCACACAGACTCTCCATTTACCATTCTTCTTGGGTACCATCTCTAGGGTAGACACCCACTCATTGTCTGAGATGGGGTATATAAACCCTGCTTCCAAGAGTGTTTGAATTTCTTCCTTCACTACGTCCCTAATATTTGGGTTCATCCTTCGTTGAGGCCGGCACAAAGGCCAAGAGTCGCTTTTGATATAAATGTGGTGTGCGTAGATTAGAAGGGATACCCTTCATGTCTGTGTACTCCCAGGCGAATTCCCCCTTATGTTTTTCTAATAGAGTGATTAGGCGTTTTTGTTCATCCAGAGAAATATTGGGGTTGATAGTCAGGGTTTTTCCAATATCTATCTTGACTAGAACACTTTTCAAACTTTTCAACACTCGAACTATATGAGTATCACTCACTAATGTCTCCTCTGTGAGATTTTCTTGTTCTTCTTCACCTAAAGTACTATTTAGGATCTGATAAATTTGTTTATTGATAGAAGTGGATTCACTAATGAAATTATTGATGGCATCGTATTATGTTTCATCTTTGAAAGCCAAGGCCTTCCCAGTCATTAACAATGGCTAAATGCCCTCCTCTTCCTCTAGCTCCATCCATAATGGAGTTTCAGCTTCTAGACTTGGTCGAGCTCGAGGATAGAGGGTAAGGTTATTTATCTCGGTTCCATCTGATGTGGTCATAGATCTAGACCGACAACTGATGCAAGCTAACCAATGCCTTCCCAGGAACAGTGGGTGTCCTCCTAGCTATGACTTGGGTTGTAAAACCAAGAATTCAGCGGGATATTCCCACGAATCAACTGAGACAGCGAGGTCATCCAAGATTCCCTCGGGTTTGATGGTGGACCTATCTGCAAGTTCTAGAATGGTAGGAGTTGACCTGATATTAGTGAGCTCAAGTTTTCTTACAGTTTCTATGGTCATGATGTTAATATCTGCACCTAAATCTTGTTGATGTATTTGTAACTTCAGAACATATTCACTTGTATATCTTATGTATTGTACCCCAATTTCTATTCTGGGAAGTATCTATAATATAATTGAGTCATGTCATGCCCCGATGTTCTGATCGGGAGATTCAATAATATAACAAGTCATGTAAATTCATTGAGGTTAACCCTCCATTGTAATTCAAGGCAATAGTCCCCACAATTGTGTCAAGGTTAACCCTCCTTGTTGATCAGAGGGCATAGTCCCCACAGTTGTGGGACACTAGGGTTATTCAACTCTCCTAGAGATGTCAGATCTAGTAAGTAATTGTTAAGTGGGGATGACATATTAAGTGGACATTAAGTGAATGGAAGAATATAAATAGAGAGTTAGCCTCTCTATTTATAACACACACACTCACTCATTGGGGCACATGAGTGAGAGAGGAGAATCTCTCTCGAGTGTGAGAGAGAGAACAAGCTGTGAAGATCATCTTTTCTGTTTTCAGGTTTTACTACTGCTATTGCTGCTCATTCTATCTCTAAGGAATTTGTGGGGTTTTTATCCTTTATGTTTTCCTTGAGGAAAATTCTTTGTGTCTCTTATGTCTTGTGTTTTATTGTTGTGCATGTTATTCTCTCAGATAAGATTCTAAGATCATAATGCTAGCTTAAATGATAAAAATCTAATATGGTATTAGAGATAACCTAAGAAGAAGACATTGTGCAGCTGTAGAAGCTAGGGATTCTTACTTTTTGGGTCTCTCTCCACAATCCATCGGCAAAAGTATGCTAGGCTGACTCTCCATTGTAGGGTGCATCTTTCTATCGAAGAGGAATTCGATTCTGGACATTTTCAATTTTTGGTGCAAGAAATTAGGGCTTCTTACAGAAGTAGAATTTTTGAGTGAGCCTAGAATAGGATTTTCCTCCTCATCAAAATCGAGTTTTAGAGACCTGGGCCAATATTTTTGGTTGGGTGAAACTCTGGTAATGTCAAATCCTAGTTTGAACCCGAGCTGGAAAAACCCGAAAATACTAAAACTGATATGTTTTGGTACATTCGCTATATCTCGAGATTGGAGATGGCTCAGGAGCTAAAAATTTCCCAAGATGAAAATAAAAATCCTGATTTACACTTTGTCTGAAATTCAGCCTCATATTTGCTATATTCTAGGATATATGATCCCTCCACATTAAGGTTCTTGCCTCTTTGAGGATTCATCCCCAAATAGGACACCTGGGGAGAATTTCCGTATCTTTGGCTACAAAGGTACAAATTAAATCTCTGAAGATGTTTGAGAAAGGGCACATAATTTAATTACTATGTTCCTTGTTTTAGACCCAGAAGAGGAAACAGTGACACATGGCAGTCTGTACAACTTCATTGTGCTAAACAGTCCTGAAACAGGTCACCTTGGGAAAACGATCATACGTCTCAATTAGTGAAACCAATTCAGATGAAACCTATGGTGTTGGAACCGGTACAGGTGAGGCTACCTTAGTGCTATGTTTTAGACACATAGGAGTATTAATTTTGGAGATATCGTAGAAACAGTGTCAGGAATTTATGCAGAAGAAATTGGAAAACTAGGGCTTCCTGTTCCGGGAGCTTCCCTCCACTGTTTTCAAAAAATGAGTACATTGGACAACTCACCTTGAAGATATATATCTTTCTATCCAATCAGATCTAAAATATTCCAATTTTTTAAAATTAGGGTTTCTCTGACAAACCCTAGATCAGCTAGCTCTGGAACCAGGACAGACACCTCCAATCAGTAAGATCTAATGTTTTGTTATTTTCATTTGAGGTTCTCATTTCAAATTGATCTATCACATCAGCTTGATGAAAATATTGGTGAAGTTGACAACTTCCAAGCATGGAAGTATATGATCTCTCTGAGGAAAATGAATTCGACACCCACATGAGTCGAGAGGTTCTAGCTCTAGAAGGAGATGGGGATAAAAGCCTTACACAAGAAGAAATTGGTCAAGGCCAAGAAGATCATTGTTTATTCAGTCACGGATCAACTTGTACCACAAAAGGAGAAGAACTTCTTTCTAGATAAGGTGTCAAGTACCTAATCAATGAAAGGAAGGGGAAAGTGATCTTTCTGTGTTTCCTTGTTCAACTCTCTATAATCCACACAGACTCTCCATTTACCATTCTTCTTGGGTACTATCTCGAGGGTAGACACCCACTCCCTGTTTGAGATGGGGTATATAAACCATGATTCCAAGAGTGTTTGAATTTCTCCCTTCACTATGTCTCTAATATTTGGGTTCATCCTTCGTTGAGGCTGGCACACAGGCCGAGAGTCACTTTTGATATAAATGTGCTAGGTGCACAAATTACAAGGGATACCCTTCATGTCTGTGTACTCCGAGGAAAATTCCCCATTATGTTTTTCTAAGAGAGTGATTAGGCATTCCTATTCATCCAGGGAAAGATTGGGGTTGATAGTTAGGGTTATTCCAAGCTCTATCTTGACTGGAACACTTTTCAAACTTTTCAACAATGGAACTATATGAGTATCACTGACTAATGTCTCCTCTGTGAGATTTTCTTGTTCTTCTTCCCCTAAATTACTATTTAGGATCTAATAAATTTGTTTATTGATATAAGTGGGTTCACTAATGAAATTATTGATGGCATCATCTTTTGTTTCATCTTTGAAATCCAAGGCCTTCCCTATCGTTAACAATGGTTGAGTTCCCTCCTCTTCCTCTAGCTCCATCCATAATCGAGTTTCAGCTTCTAGACTTGGTCGAGCTAGAGGATAGAGGGTAAGGTTCTTTATCTCAGTTTCATCTAATATTGTCATAGATCTAGACTGACAGCTGATGCAAGCATCAACTATATCTAACCAGTGCCTTCCTAGGATCAACGGGTGTCCTCCTAGCTGCAACTTGGGTTGTAAAACCAAGAATCTAGCGAGATATTCCCACAAATCAACTGAGACAATGAGGTCATACAATATTCCCTCGGGTTTGATGGTGGACCTATCTACAAGTTCTAGAATGGTAGGAGTTGGCCTGCGATTAGTGAGCCTGAGTTTTCTTACAGTTTCAATGGTCATCACATTAATATCTGCGCCTAAATCTTTTTGATGTATTTGTAAATTTGGAATGTACTCACTTGTATATCTTATGTATTGTACCCTAATGTTTATTCTGTGATGTTCATAATGTAATTGAGTCATGTCATGCCCCGATGTTCCAATCGGGAGATTCAATAATGTAACAAGTCATGTAAACTCATTGAGGTTAACCCTCCATTGTAAGTTGGGGAAATAGTCCCCACAGTTGTGTCAAGGTTAACCCTCCTTGTTGATCAGAGGGAATAGTCCCCACAGTTGTGGGGCACTAGTGTTATTCAACTCTCCTAGAGATGTCGGCTCTAGTAAGTAATTGTTAAGTGGGGCTGACATGTTAAGTGGACATTAAGTGAATGGAAGAACATAAATAGAGAGTGATCCTCTCTATTTATAACACACACACTCACTCATTGGGGAACATGAGTGAGAGAGGAGAATCTCTCTCAAGTGTGAGTGAGAGAACAAGATGTGAAGATCATCTTTTTTGTTTTTAGGTTTTACTACTACTATTAGTGCTCATTCTATCTCTGAGGAAGTTGCGGGGTTTTCTCCTTTATGGTTTCCCCAAGGAAAATTCTTTGTGTCTCTTGCCTCTTGTGTGTTATTGCTATGCATGTTATTCTCTCAAATAAGATCCTAAGATCATAATGCTAGCTTGAATGATAATAATCTAACATGGTATCAGAGCTAACCTGAGAAGAAGACATTGTGCAGCTATAGAAGATAGGGATTCTTAATTTTTGGTTCTATCTTCACAATCCATCAACAAAATTATGCTAGGATGACTCTGCATTGAAGGGCACATCTTTCTGTCGAAGCAGAATTCGATTCTGAGCATTTTCAATTTTTGGTGAGGGAAATTAGGGCTACTTATAGAAGAAGAATTTTTGAGTGAGCCCGGAATAGGATTTATCTCCTCATAAAAATTGAATTTTAGAGACCTGGGCCAATATTTTTGGTTGGGTGAAACTCCGGTAATGTCAAACCCTAGTTTGACCTCGATCTGGAAAAACCCTAAAATACTAAAACTGATACATTTTGGTACATTCGCTATATATTAGGATTGGAGATGGATAAGGAGCGGAAACTTTTCTAGGATGAATATAAAATCCTATTTTACACTTTAACCAAAATTCAGCCTCATATTCGCTATATTCTAGGAGATATGATCCCTCCAAGTTAGGCTTCTAGCCTCTTCCAGGATTCATCCCCAAACAGGACACCTAGGGAGAATTGCCATATCTCTGGCTACAAAGGTACAAATTAAATTTCTAAATATGTTCCATAAAGGGCATAGACTATATTTTTTGTGGTTTGAGTTTCATACCCAGAAGAGGAAACAATGACACATGTCAGTCCGTACAACTTCGTTGTGTTGAATAGTCCTAAAACAGGTCACCTTGAGAAAACGATCATACGTCCCAATTGGTGAAACAAATTCAGATGAAACCTATGGTGTTGGAACCAAGACAAGTGAGGATACCTCAGTGTGATGTTTTAGACACATAGGAGTAGTAATTTTGGAGATATCATAGAAATAGTATCAGTTATTTCTGTAGAATAAATTGGAAAACTAGGGTTTCCTGTTCCGGGAGCTTCCATCCACTGTTTTCAGAAAAGGAGTACATTGGAAAACTCACCTTGAATAGATATATATTTATATCCAATCATATCTGAAATATTTGAATTTTTGAAAATTAGGGTTTCTCTGACAAACCCTAGATCATCCAGCTCTGCAACCAGGACGGACACCTCAAATCGCTAAGATCTAATCTTTTGCTATTTTCATTTGAGGTTCTAATTTCAAAGTGATATATCACATCAACTTGATGACAATATTGGTGAAGTTGACAACTTCCAAGCATGGAAGTATATGATCTCTCTAAAGAAAATGAATTGGACACCCACATGAGTCGAGAGGTTCTAGTTCCAAAAGGAGATGGGGATAAAATCCTAACAAAAGAAAAACTTGGTCAATGCCAAGAAGATCATTGTTGATTCAGTCATGAATCAACTTGTACCACAAGTGTCTTCCCTAAAAACACCTAAAGATATGTTTAATTACTTGACCAAGATATGTGAATGGTAGAACATAAATCAGAATATGACCTTAAGAAACCAGTTGAAGAATGTGAAAATCCAGAATGCAGAGGCCATATAGTCATACTTTATAAGGGTCTCTCAAATCAAATAAAAAATTCTTAGCATTAGAAGAAGAAGTGGAGAATGCAAAAGTGGTGATAGCCACCTTGAATGGCCTCTCAGGATCATGGGAATCATTCATGCGAGGAATGTGTGCCAGAAGGAAGTGATTATTTTCAGCAGACTCTGGGAAGAGCACACACAAGAAGAAGAAGATAGACTCATAATAAGAGAAGAGAATATGGGAGCAACTGAAGATCAATCTCTCACCATCCAAATAATATCCCTCAAGTGATGAGGAATATGAAGGACTCAACTCTTGAATAAAATCTTATCCATCTTACCATTTGGATAAGAAATGATGAATGAAGAAGATGATGAAGCTGAAGGCTCAAGAAGGAGTCTACCCATGAAACAAATAAATATAAGTATTCAATTGTCATTTCATGATATTGTTTTTGTTATGAATTTGTTTATATTTGTTATATTTTTATCATTCAAGCTAGCATTATGATCTTAGGATCTTTAACTGAGAGAATAACAAGCATAGCAATAAAACACAAGAGACAAGAGACACAAATAATTTTCCTCAGGGAAACCATAAAGGAGAAAACCCTGCAACTTCCTCAGAGATAGAATCAGCACCAAAACTAAAACCCAAAAACATAAGATGATCTCCTGATAGCAGTAGTCTCTCTCTTGTCCCAACAACTTCTCCTCTCACTCATGCGCCCCAATGAGTGAGTGTGTGTTTTATAAATAGAGAGGCTCACTCTCTATTTATATTATTTCATTCACTTGAAACCCACTCCAACATGTCGACCTCACTTAACAATTACTTACTAGAGCTGACATCTCTAGGAGTGTCTAATAACCCTAGTGCCCCATAACTTGTGGGGACTTTGCCTCCTCCAACCAACAAGGAGGGTTATCCTTAACACAATGGTGGGGACTATTTCCCCAACATACAATTACTCACCTAAGGTCGACTTCTCTAGCATAGTCTAATAACCCTAGGGCCCCAAAACTATGGGGACTTTAACCCTTGACCAATAGGAGGGTTACCAACAATGACTTGACATGAATTGTTTACATTATAGAAACTTCCCAGAATAAACATCGGGGTATGACATGACTCAAATACATTACAGAAACATATTGGAATAAACATCGGGGTACAATACATAAGATATATGGATGAATGCATTCTGAAGTTACAATTACATCAACACTCCCTCTTAACTAGGAAGGTATTCTCTCGACACAATTTATTAGCATAAGTATTCTTCTCTGTATCATTTGGATCATCATTGAGTTCTCATCATATTCATCTTCAAGTCATCTTCATCTGGATCTGGATCATCATCACTGTATCTAGATCATCACTTGATCTGGATCATCATCACTGGATCTGGATCGTCACTCAATCTGGATCACCATCACTGGATCTGGATCACCACTACTGGATCATGATCACGAGTACTATCTCATGATTCTTCTTATCGTAGGAATTTCTATAGAGCCAGCCTTTTTTCATGTTGGTTGTAGGCCTAGCCTTCATGTATTTCTTATTCAGCACTTATATCTAACCCTAAGTCAGAATGGCTCACCTAGCACTTATATCTGATCATGTAGGAACCAATCCTATAATCATATCAGAAACGCATGCCCAGCACTCCCCACAACCCTGTCAGAAAGGCCCAGCACTCACATCCATCAACCAATGTCGAAAATGCTTAGCACTTACACTCAACCATGCGAGGAACCAATCCTCCATGCTGAAAGGCTCTGCACTTACATCTGACAACCAATGTCAGAAAGGATCAGAACTTATATTTGACCATGCAAGGAACCAATCCTTCATGTTGAAAGGGCTTTACACTTACATCTAAAAACCAATGTCAAAAGGGCTCTGTACTCACATCTGATCTTGTAGGAACCAATCTTACAGTCATATCATAATGGCCCTCAGTCCCAAACTGAGCTTTCCTGGTAACTGACCAGGTGCCTCCATTCCGAGAATGGCAACAACCCTTATACCTGATCAAGTGGGAACCAATCCCTCAATCACATCAGAATTGCCATGTGATCACATCTGATCATGTAAGACTACATCTTACAGTTGTATCAGAAAGGCCCTCAGTCCTAGACCAAGTATTCCTGGTAATTGACCAGGAACCTCCATTCCAAGAATGGCAACAACCCTTATATCTGATCATGTAGGAATCAATCCTACACTCATATCAGAATGGCTCAACACTCATATCTGACATGGAAGGAACCAATCCTCTCACCATGACAGAATGGCTCAGCCCTTACATCTAACCATGGAAGGAACCAATCCTCTCACCATGTCATAATTACTCAAGGACTCATCACTCCCCCTTGGAAGGAACCTCGATTCGAAGAACACCAAGCTTCTCCCTGAAGTACTCAAACTTCACTCTGGCTAATGGCTTCATCAACACATCAGCTATCTGTTCATTCATCACAACATATTGGGGATTCACTGCTCCTCTTTGCACCATATCCCTGATATAGTGATACTTGATCTCGATATGCTTCGACTTGTCATGGAACACCGAGTTGTCTGACAACTTCACACAACTCTGGTTGTCGCAATATATATAAGTAGCATCCATATGGAGATCAAATAAATTAGACAGTAGCTTCCTCAGCCATACTACCTCACAACTAGATGAACAAGCTACGACATACTCTGCTTCAGCTGTACTCAGTGCCACACAAGATTGCTTCCTGCTAAACCAATAGATCACACATGATCTCATACTGAAGCAACATCTTGAAGTGCACTTCCTGCCCAATCTGAATCAACATAACCTTCCAGGTTAATATTTTGATTCGCCTCATACTTGAGCCCATAATCAATTGTACCCCTCAGGTACCTTACTGCATGCTTTGCAACCATTAGGTGAAGATGTCTCAATGTGTTCACAACAAAGCAAATATCTGGTCTCGTATTCATTAGGTACATCAAGGACCCAATCATCTATGATGAAGCATCACTCAATAGCTTCATGTTTGATTCCATGGGTGTGGTCATGGCCTTCCATTCCATCATCCTGAACCTCTTTAGGATATCTACTACATACTTCCCTTGTCCAAGGAAGATTCCATCTGCATTCTGCCGCACCCACATGCCTAGAAAATAGTGCATCGACACATAACAAGAGCATCACTAGTCTTCTGCCTTCAACCTTGAAGCAAAGGTTGGAATCCACTTTACTCTCAGTAAAGCCTAGAGTCATCAATAATCTATCCATCCTGTCGTACCATGTCAAACCTCAGGATCTTCTGTATTCACTCCCTCTAAAGCATCATACTCCTTCTGTCTTCCGTACTCTATGCACTAAAACATTATGTACTAGAGTGACAAGTAGATTCCTCTACTACTAATATTCTATTTATCCATCTAGGATCACTGGATACCAAGATCCTTTACCTTGAACTTTTTCAAAAGTTCTTCTTGCACCCATCTGTGAGATTGTTATCCTCTATAGGCTTTCATATTTAACCTTGTAGCAAAGGTTAAGATCTTCATCGAGCTCATCATGTATGTGTTATCCCATGGGTGTATTTTGAGCTCGTACAAGGCCTTATTTTCATGAGAATCCATGTGCTATGACTCTTTCCTTGTATCCCATGACGTTTCCATCTACTACATGATGGAACTATGAACTTCCCTTCACGTATCGATACTGCATCCTAGATATCATTCTTCTTGAACTGGTCTTCCCTTTCTTCTTGGTTACTTCTTCATAGCTGAAAGGTTCTGCATTAATGATGTCGCTGCATTCGTCATATTATTCTTCATCTTGAACTGTCGTCACTTGTTCTTTGGAACAAGTCTCATTCTTCTTTGCTTGTAGGAGATTATGTATGCAATCTTTCCTACAAGTCAAATGCATTTGTATGGTTAGAAACATTTCATAAGGAATATTCATAATGACAAACTTATTATGCATAAATATATGATCATGCAACTATTTTAGCCAATATAACAATCATCCATATCTCACGGAAACTTTCTAGATGCCTTCCATCTCTAACAGGACAACATTGAGATTGTGCACTAATCCAATATGTTAGCAAAGAGGTTTCATTCTAGATAAGTAGCAATGGAGAGTTGAATAACACCATGAGATCCTTACCCATCATATGCATATTAGTAGTATTCTTTCATGCATAATACATCAACTGAATATAAACAAATGCATAACAAAAACAATATCATGAAATGACAATTGAATACTTATCTTTATTTGTTTCGTGGGTAGACTCCTTCTTGAACCTTCAGCTTCATCGTCTTCTTCATTCATAATAGCATCGTTCCTTATCCAAATGCTAAGATGGATAAGAGGCTCTTCAAGAGTTGAGTTCTTCATATTCCTCATCGCTTGAGTGATCTTCTTTGGATGGTGAGAGCTTGATCTTTAGTTGCTCCCATCTTATTTTCTCTTATTATTAGTTGAGCTTCTTCTTGTGTGTGTTCTTCCTAGAGTCTACTGAAAGCAATCACTTCCTTCTAGCACACATTCTTTGAAAGAATGAATCCCATGATCCTAGGAGGCCATTCAAGGTGGTTATCACCACTTCTACATTCTCCACTTCTTCTTTTACCACTTCAAGTTGTTCTTTGATTTGAGAAACCCCGGTAAAGTATGACTGTATGGTCTCTACATTCTGGATCTTCACATTCTTCAATCGTTTTCTCAAAGTCATATTCTTATTTATGTTCTTCCCTTCAAATAGCTTGGTCAAGGAATCAAACATATTTGGTGTATTTAGGGAAGAAACTTGTGGTATAAGGTGATCCTCTATTCAATCAGCAATGATCTTCTTGGCCTTCACCAAGTTCTTATTGTGTAAGGCTTTGAGCCTCATCTCCCTCTGGAACTAGAACCTGTCTACTCATGTAGGTGTCCAATTCATTTTCTTCAGAGAGATTATATACTTTCATGCTTGGAAGTTGTCAACTTCACCAAGATTACCATTAAGATGATGTGATAGATCACTTTGAAATGAGAACCTCAAATGAAAATAGCAAAGAATTAGATCTTACCGATTTGAGGTGTCCATCCTGGTTCCGGAGCTAGCTGATCTAGGGTTTGTCAAAGAAACCTAAATTTTCAAAACTTGGAATCTTTAAAATCTAATTGGATAGAAAGATATATCTCTTCAAGTTGAGCTGTCCAATGTACTCCTTTTCTGAAAACAGTGGAGGGAAGCTCCTAGAATAGGAAGCCCTAGTTTTCCAATTTCTTCTACAAAAATGCATGTTACTATTTCTACAGTATCTATGAAATTACTACCCCTCTATGTCTAAAAATTTACACTACGGTATCCAAGCATGTCTGTTGGGAATCGTTTTGACCCCTTTTTGCCACTTAGATATCTTTCATTTCCCTTCATAAAACCTCCATAATGATTAGAAAAGATTTAAATATTTCCCATGAACCTTGGTTAAGAGGTATAATGTCATTACTTTCTAATAAATTGAGTTTTGAAACTTTTTAAGCATTTTAACTAGGATTTTTATGTAGATTATGGGATTTACTAACTTCCCGTATTACCTCCAAGATTGAGCATTGGCAGGACATCTAGGAGGGAACTGGAAGATAGAGAATGGATCCTTAGTGTCCACAGATGGATGAACATTCAACGGTTAGGTGATGTGGCCTTTACAGATGTCAATTCAACTTCAGTCAAGGGTGGCCACCTGTTCTACATCCAGCACAAAAGAAGGAACAATTTTGATTTTGTGGAGTTTCACGATTCTGATGAGGATCTCGTTAGCTATGTTCATTAATTATTTGCAGAATTATAGCATTTCCAGTTTTATTTCAAATTTGTATAAATCCTTCACAAAACAATGAAGAACTATCACGATTTTGGGGAAGAACGCAATTGCTTCTGAACTGCGTGGTTTCATTACCGTGTAATCAAATTGATGGTGAATATATTCAGAGTTTAGTTCTATAAATATTTAACTGTGTGTGGAGGAAGGCTTTGGAGGGCCCCCATTGTTGAGTTCACACACTTTTACATTGCCAGTGTAGTGATTTGGGTGAATGCAACGATTTCATTCTGGTGCAAGCTATTTAAATCGTGCCATTGGTATGTGTTACCCTCTAGTTTCTAGTTTATCATTGCAGAACAAATTCAATTAAGTGTTTGATCGATTTTATTACTGCTCTGTTCCTTTCATTTTATGATTCAAGCTACGATTCACATGTGCTGTTTATCACTTGTATTGTTGAATAAACTATGTTTCTTTCACTCGTTAAATACTGAAGGTATTGATGGTTCAAACCACGACTTCTGTATATTATATATTGCCGTTTATTCAATGGTGAAGCGATAGAGAACAAATATAAATTATGAACAACTTCTTGTAAAAGAATTTAATGGTTAACTGTTCATTCAGCACTGATAGAACCTTGTAGTCTGTATCCTAGGGTTAGATTTGCTATTTAAATTGCTTTTTAATCTCAGTCCTCTTGCTTTCATAAATCAATTACTGTGTACTTAAAAAGGAACAAATGAAATTATCCCTGTAAAACGATTTTTGGTATCTTTAAGTTGCAGTATTTGTCATCTATCAGTAGATTTAATTCACAGTTAGCTAAATTCCAGATAAGTCTATCCCCTAAGTCCTAAAACCTGGATGTGTCTCGAAGCTTACTGACCCGGATTGATTTAAATTTAAGTTCTGATTCACATTGGTAGATCAGATCCCAACATTTTGGCGCCGTTGTCGGGGAGGCACTGTAGAAGCAGACTTAGGAACCTTAGTTTTCTAATAAAAATAAAATTTTCAAACAAAAACACAGAATAGGTTTTACTTTTATGTCAAGACTAAGAGACTAGAAAATAAGATATATCAAAAAAACCCCAAAAACAGAAGTAACAGGAGCTTCTCTTCCAAAAGGACTCATCTCAACAGTTGGTAGTTTTAAAATGTCTGAGGAAGAAACATCAAAAGGCCCAACTACTGAACAGAGAAGGGAGTATGAGAGGATGCTAGAGATAGAAAACAAACGAAGACAAGAGAGAAGAGAACAAGAAATGAGACATGAGAGAGAAGAAGAAAGGACACATGAAAGAGAAGAAGAAAGGGGACATGAGAGAGATGAAAAGACAGGAGAAGATCAGGAAGCTACCTTCAAATTCCCCATTCTGGACACTATTATCATCTTAGGGGAAGATGTAAAAATGAAGAACATTCCACTCTCTGTTTTACCAAACGTCTATGGCCTGACCTCTGAATATCTTGACTCTTTCCTATTCGAATTTGACATCTTGTGTAGAACATATGGGTATACTAATGACACCCATAAGCTCCGTCTTTTCCCTGCTACCCTTAAAGCAGCTGCCTTGAAGCGGTTTATGGGCCTAGGAGAACATTCTATTACTAGCTGGGATGAAATGAGGAAGATCTTTCTTCGGAAATATCAGGCCTATTGCAGATCAAAGGATCTCAAAGATGACATCTTTGGAATGACTCAACAGGAAGATGAGAGTTTGGAGGAGTATTTGGAAAAATTCTCATACAACTTACAAAAATCTAAATACAATTCTTTAACATCAGAGATGATTAGAACAATATTTCTGAAAGGGATAAGAGAAGAGTATTTAGATATTTCAAATGTTATGGGAAAAGGTGACATTTCTTACCTTCCATTTGATGAGATACAAGATTTATGTCAGAAATATTCAAGAGGGAAGGCTAGGACTGGAAAAAGAGACATCATTACCAAAGTAAATAAGTTTGTAAACAGTGGTATTTCTAGGGCTGAGCTTGGAAATCTACTAGAAGATTTCAAGACTGATTTATTGAGTACATTGGGCACACAGGTTGAAGTATCAAAAACCAAGAAAAGACAAGAACAACAGGACCAGCAAGATCAAGCCTTGTCCATCTTTTGTCCTAAGTGTAGAAAGAAGCACCCACTCAAAGAATGTCCTTTAAATGCTGTTGAAATTTGTGGTTTATGTACTTTTAATCATAAAACTGATGACTTCCCTAGATTGAAAGAGTTGCAGGCAGCTCAAATGGAGGAGAATCAAAGCATGGAGTCTCTCTACTTCATGGGACAACGAAGACCTTGGCAGCCACGATTCTCAGGTATGTCTCAAGACCCTACACAACAATTTCATGCAAATTATCAAACTCCTATTCAGAATTCATGGAGTGCACCCATGCCTTGGAAAACTTGGTCTCCTCCCTTAGCCCAATCTGCTCCGAATTGGAGAGGTTATGCTCATGGTAACCAGACATACCAGCAAGCTTATTTGCAGCCTTATCAACAACCTTCATCCTATCCCCAATACCAGCAGCATCAAGTCCAAACTCCTTCTTATCAAGCCCCATCTTACCAAGTTCCATCTTTCCAACAACCCAATATGGCTCCTCAATTGGGTCCACCACCTCAACAGCTTCAATTACCATCCAATCAACCTCCACCTCAACCTACCCAACTACCAGCTCAGCCAATTCCAAATCCAAACAATAAAATAGAAAGACCTATGTATAATGTTGATGATGGAATGGCACTTCCCTATTCAGTTCTTCCACTGCAAAATATCAATTTAAGATCTGGGAAAACCTTACAAAAAGAATCTCCTGTTATTTTAGAAGAACAAACAGAAAAAGAGAAAACTCGAAACAAATTAAATACAGAAAAATATCAGTCAGAAAATCAAAATAAAAAAGGAAAAGCATTAGTAACATATGAACCTCCTTTCCCAGAAAGGTTGGTCAAAGAAAAACCTTTAATTTCCTTACCTGCTTTTGATGTTTTGAATGAGTTAAAAGATGCATATGTCAAAATTCCTTTACTGCAGGCTATAAAGGATATCCCAATTTTCACTAAAGCAGTTAAAGAATTATGTCTTAATAAAAGGAAGAAGGATCCATCCAAAATACATGTGGTAGGCAATCTAGCAGGACTAATGTCTAACACTATTTTCGTTGAAAAGTATATGGATCCTGGGATTCCAATGGTTACAATTACTATTAATAATTTTTCAATTCCAAAGACATTGATTGATTTAGGTGCTGCCATTAATGTTATGATACTTGAGACAATGGAATACCTTCATTTGACAAACCTCAGACCAACAACAACAGTCTTGGAATTAGCTGATAGGTCTAAAATTACACCTGAAGGGGTCTTAGAAGATATCACTGTTTCTTTAGACTCTTGGGAGTACCCTGTTGATTTCATAGTCCTACAGCCAAATTCTAACCTAGGAGGTCACCCTTTGATCCTTGGCAGACCATGGCTGGCAACAGCAGATGCCTTCATAGGGTGTAGGTCAGGTAGCATGCTTATCTCACATGGGACAGAGAGGAAACAAATTACACTCTACCCTTCTTCCCAAAGAACTTCTACATTAGATCAGTTGTCATGGATTAATGAGACTAAGGAACAAGAAGAAGTGATTTAGCCTATCTTGGGTATCAACCAGTTCTATGACTTTCAGGAATCAAATAATGAAGGTTTGTTAGATTATTTTATTGCTGAACCTGATATTTTTGAAGAATTAAGAGACATACAATATGCTGCAGCAAATCAGGTTTTGGGTTATAATTTTTAGGAAAATTGCACAATACATTCTCTAGCATTGACACTTCATGATATTCTCAATGTTCATTCAATCACAGATATTCAGAGTAAGACAATTGAAATCAGTCCAGGCAAAAGTTTAAATATAAGTGCACATCTTACTCCATCACAAGAAGACCAATTGATTAATTTACTGAATACACATTCACATGCATTTGCTTGGGAGTACACTGATATGCCTGGTATTCATCATGAGACATGCACTCACCATATTTACACAAATGATAAGATCAGGACTCTTAGACAACCACAACGCAGAATGAACCCTATATTAAAAGAAATAGTCAAGGAAGAGCTGCAAAAGTTGTTAAAAGTAGGGTTTATCTACCCCATTTCCGACAGCCAATGGGTTTCCCCCTTGGTTGTTGTTCCTAAAAAGAACGGTAAATGGCGCATACGTGTGGATTACAGGGAATTAAATAAGGCAACATTAAAAGACTACTTTCCATTGCCTTTCATTGATCAAGTGTTGGATACCCTAGCTGGCAAAGAATACTTTTCATTTTTAGATGGTTTCAGGGGGTATAATCAAATTAGTATTGCAACAGAAGACCAGGACAAAACCACCTTTACATGTCCCTGGGAACCTATGCCTACAAGTTTTTACCTTTTGGCTTATGTAATGCCCCAGCTACCTTTCAGAGGGCAGTCCTGGCCATCTTTGCAGACCTAATTCATGAGTGTGTCGAAATTTACATGGATGATTTTACTGTGTATGGAAGTACATTTGAGGATTCCTTGGCCAATCTGGAGAAAATTTTAAAAAGGTGTGTTGACTCAAATCTTTCCCTCAGTAATGAAAAATGTTTTATGATGATGACTGAGGGGATAGTTTTAGGACATCATATTTCTGCATCTGGTATAAATGTAGATCCTGATAAAATTCAAATTGTTGACAATTTATCTGAACCAACAACTGAAACATATGTAAGAAGTTTTTTAGGGTATGCATGCTATTATCGTAGATTTATTGCAAATTTCAGTAAGATAGCTCTGCCATTGTTTAAATTGCTTTCCAAAGATGTGAATTTTAATTGGGATACTGATTGTCAATCTGCATTTCAGACACTCAAGGAGAAGATCTCCACTGCACCCATTTTAAGGGGACCAAATTGGGCATTACCTTTTCATATTTCTACTGATGCCTATGCTACTACAATAGGGGCCTCATTGGGCCAGAAAGAACATACTTTGACTTATGCAATCTATTTTATAAGTAAAAATCTGACCCCTGCAGAGTTAAACTATACAGTCACTGAAAAGGAAATGTTGGCGGTGGTTCATGCTGTAAATAAGTTCCGTCATTATATAACTGGTTATGAAATTTTTTTCCATACAGATCATTCGGCCTTACGATATTTAATGAATAAGTCTATCACTAATGGTCAGATTACTAGATGGTTGTTACTAATGCAGGAATTCAACATCACTGTTCTAGATCGACCGGGACGAGAAAATCAAGTAGCAGACTTCCTGTCTCGTTTACAAAATACTGGTGAGATTGTTCCTGTTTCTGATAGTTTTCCTGATGAACACATGTTTGCAATTTCTGTTATCACTCCTTGGTATGTTGACATTGCTAATTACTTATCATCAGGACAATTACCACCATCTATGACCTCTAAAGAAAAGAAAAAGATTATTAAACAAAGTGCTAGGCATATATGGGTTAATGGTGATCTCTTTTACACAGGATATGACCTAATCATAAGAAGATGTGTACGACAGGATGAAATCTTAGATATTTTAAAGGCATGTCATGACGAACCGTGTGGTGGTCATTTTGCAGATAAAAGGACAGCATACAAGATACTCAATCTGGGGTATTATTGGCCTACTATTTTTAAAGATGCTAAGAGGTATGTTAGAAGTTGTGATACTTGTCAACGGATGGGACGGCCAGTTCGGTCTGATGAAATGCCACTCCATCCCCAAATCCTCATTGAACCATTTGAAAAGTGGGCCCTTGACTTCATTGGTCCAATTAATCCACCATCACAAGGGAAGAAGTATACTTTGGTTTGTACGGACTATGTTACTAAGTGGGTAGAGGCCAAGCCTTTACCGAGAGCCACGGAGCAGATTGTGTTAAAATTTCTTTTTGAAGAGATATTTGTTAGATTTGAGGTACCTAGGGAAATTGTAACTAATCAAGGTGCCCAATTTACTTCCAAATTAGTGCAAGAGATAGCAGAAAAATACAAGATCAAGCACAGAAAGTCCACCCCTTACCATCCACAAGCCAATGGCCAAGTGGAATCTACCAACAAAACCCTAGAAGGCATCATCACCAAAACTGTTCAGATGCATAGGAAGGATTGGTCAGCAAAACTTACTGAATCTTTATGGGCATACCGGATCACTTGGAAAAACAATACTGGTTTTTCTCCTTACCAGCTTGTCTACGGTAAGCAAGTCCTCCTCCCTATAGAGTTTCAAATTCATACATTCAAGTTGGCAGCAGATTTAGGTATGGATCTTTCTGAGGCTCAACAAGAAAGAATACTTCAGTTGAACCAGCTAAATGAGATAAGACAGGCTGCCATAGAACACAATATTCTGATCCAACAGCAGAGAGCTCAATGGCATGATAAAACCATAGATGATGAAGCATGTCAATTTGTGGTCAATGGCCACCGGCTCAAGCTGTACAATAAACCTATCAATAAGGCATATTTTATACAACAGCTTTCACAGCAAAAGGAAATGCAAGTGCTGGATAGACACATCAGTGTTTTTCCTTC